>JABFPN010001356.1:0-30106 GCA_022817305.1 Leptoteleia sp. ZL-2020 | reverse complement strand
CATTATAACAAAATAATAATACTTTTTATCTTGAAACCTTTGCGTATATTAAAATAATTTTATAACAACTTTCAATTATCAGTAATATGTTCACAATATTAAGTCAAAGCAAGTTTCAACTCTTTTTTTTTTGTAAATACACATTTTATTATTTTCAGACAATTAAATTTGCGTTTTCGTTCACTTATTGAATGATTCATAAAATTCCCATTATATAAAAATAAATATAAAGGGAAATGAAAAAAAAAATAAAATATTAAACGATGATTCTTTGCATTAAATTTTTTATCGTCACTTTGTAGGAAATATTTTACCGAACGGAGCGTAACAATTCACGCAAATTTATTAGTATTCCGGGAGCAATTATCTGTTTCAAATGATGCAGAGATATTTCAAATCACTCTTTCCCTCCCACTGCACGATACCGGCCAAATCCTCGTCCCACCAAGAAATCCGCGATGAAAATTCGATCTGGTGTCTAAAAAGCATTCGTTATCTCCAAGCAACGCGGTGGAGATGTGAAGTACGAGGACGTTGCATGCACTATTGTAGAGAATGGACATTTTTCTTTATCGACTCAAACAACTTACGCTCGACCATCCCAGCAGGATTGCTCGCGTCTAAAATCTGACCGAACGACCGTAAAGACGGCGAGAGATTGGACGACCAGCCTAACATGTAGATCATTTAAAGCTGACGGTATCAAATCCTGCTGCGGGTCCACGTGCAACGTGGATGTCACTGTAACCAGGCGAATAACTTTAGACATTGTTCGAATGCTCACAAAATGAGTATTATAATTTTGATGTGTGACTGAGAGTGTACATTGAGTGGGTGGAATTGCAATGCTACGTTTTATGTATATTCAAATGGCGGCAGGGACCGATCGGTGCGGGGCCAACCTCTCTCTCCTCTACATTGCTACGTTATTACTGCCTCTACTGTACATAAATATATATATATATATATATACATATTAAATATATATACATTTTTCGTATACATACACATGCGCAGCTGCGTCACGTGTACCATGTCAGCACACATGTAAATACAAACAACATTGCGTGGGCGCCTGTGGTATGTGTATATATACCCGATTATCTAACCCGGTACAAAGTTCTTGCGTTTTTTGGTGCCATCTTTTTCTTGCTCTCACGTATGGTTCTCTCTTCTCTCTTGACCTTTTCCAGTACCCCCTATAATTGAGCCATTTATCTTCCAAGAGGGACGTTCCGAGGGGATGATGACGAGGACGGTGTGCGGGGTCGCGGCGGGTGATCCACCCCTAACCATATCCTGGCTGAAAGATGGCCAAAGTCCCTTTCCCCTGTCCCCCAAATTGGCCTCCGTCGTAAACGTATCCCAACTGGATCCCTTCTCCAGCCTACTCAGTATCTCGAACCTCGCGGCCGAACACTCCGGCGATTACACCTGCGTCGCCGCGAACCCCGCCGCCGAGGTCAGGTACACGGCCAAGCTACAGGTAAAAGGTAACTAGCTAATCGCTACCCCTTATCCTATTAATCATCGCTCCCATTTCGATTCTTTGCCCATTCGCCGACACCATGCACTCGGCACCCCAACACCGACCGAAACTGAATTTAACAACCCATCGGCAAATTCCCGGCTTACACATCCGCAACGCGAATGGTTCGAATTAGCAGGACTGGTTTTGTTTAATGCTCTGTGTGATTTCAAGTTGGCGAGGTTCCCGGACGGTCCGCTGACGGAAGGCAAGACCCAATCTCGCTGTAACCGATGATAATCAGCCGAAGGCGGACCCTCTCGGAGTCTCGGCCAAGCGCCTGCCGCCGTCTGCTTGGCTATTAGATCACACGACTGGTTTTGGAACTTGAACAAACTGTAGACCTTGTCGATGGGCCGCAGAATCCAATAAGTATTTCACGTCGGTGTTGAGGTACCATCGTGTACTAATCCCTCCCTGTCCCAGATCAGCCACCCACCATCATGCGACATCACTCTCTCATTTTATCGTTGCCGTTCACTCGTACCATCAGACATCACTGTCACCACCCATCCAAGCACACCATTCATCCCCGACTGTCCTGCTCTCGCTAGGATTAGACGATACAGTGCTGACCAAAGTCGATAGCATTAGGCCACTAGGTGACACGTACGCTAGTAGACAAATCCATGCGAATGCAGTGTTTATGTTGTGCCATTGAAAAGACAGTTCTAGACATCGATTCCTAGCGAGACGGATGTAACATTTAACACTGCCAAAAGCTCCCGATGCTCCGTTCCTCCCGTCACCATCCAAAGCTCCAACACAGTGTGTATTACATTTACGTTGCTTTGGCTCTCTGGGAATGCGTCGGTATCTCGTGGACCCCGAGGTTTGCTTGACTTAACAGATTCATAAGGTAACAGTTGCACTTTCCTTTTAATACCATTATTACTTTAAACTCGCTTACATTAGCTCTATCCGAATTAGTCTTATCTCTATCTGTCTATCTATCTATCTATCCTCTCTCTGTATAATTTTTATCTTGGACCACTCTAGCAACTTGTACAGTAATTGTAATGTTTTTTCGGCATGACTCTCTTTTAACTTAGAGTTTGTAAATAGACTTTTTCTTATCATACATAACTTTATCTTATCTAGTTCGAAAGTCTTATCTACGTACGAGCACGTTGATTCGCCCGCAGCCGTCTCACCGACCCTTGGCTGACTCTGCTGGACACTTTGGAAGAAACTTCACTTCCGCATGCGCCTCTTTTTACATACTTTATAGAAATTTTTACATTACACGTTTCTCGTATACCGTTATACTTTTCTTCCCCCCAATTTGAATGTGTAGCACACGTTTCTGTCCTCATTATACTTTGTAACGAACGACGACGCGCGAGTCCGCTCCCCTGACGCAATCGTCGCCGCAGTTAGCCCGCCATCACGGCTCAATTTTGGGACGGCTTCGCGCCTCGACGGACAAAAGCTTCCATCAAATTCGAGTAATATTGAGCCAGTAGTACGTAATAAATAGTACATTTTGTAACAAACTAGTCGTTAGTTGCGATTTCGTTATACGTTATTATTGATGTTCTTTATTGTGACTTATTATCACCATTATTATTATTATCATTATCATTATTATTATTATCATTATTATTATTATTATTATTATTATTATTATTATTATTATTATTATTATAATTACTGTTTTTATGATTATGATTATTATTGTTCTTGTTATTATTATGATTATTATTGTTATTATTGTTATTATTACTATTATTCGGCTTCTGTTACAAGTCCTTGGCGCTTGGCCTGGGCAGCAATCTCGACACCCTTCGTTTCCCACCTAACGCCTATTTGCCTTTTTTGAGAGTTCTACTTGTTCACGCCAAGTAAATCAGATACTATATATATTGCTGCATACATTCATATATCTATATACGTATATTATTACATATATTTTTCTCACACGTATCACGATAAACGCGATGATTTTTGTCGTTTCTTGTAAAACGTTGAATTTTCCCACTCACAGTATTTCGCTTGTGCAGCGTTTTTTTCACCATCGTAAAAGTAGAACCCGCCAATCAAACATCCAATCGAAGACTCCGAAAAGCCGTCGGCTCCGAACGCAACGGCGCGTTCTGAGAACAATCGACTGGATTTAACTCTCCGTGACTCGTGTGTCTTTTTGCATCCTCGTTGCTTCGCACAAAAAGCAATCGGATTTTGCTTTATACGAGCATTAAGTGGACGACGCGAGTGACGAAAGGTTAAGGATGGAACCGCGGTTGACCGTTCGGATACGATGTTTGTTCTCTACCTCACCCCTACCTTATTCATTCAACCTATCAAAAACAAAAAAAAAACTCTTTCATTCTCTTTTATCTTAAACTTGTATATTTCAAATCGTTGATAAAATCTTAACGCACCTCTGCAATTAAATATGAGAGATCATCGTAATTGAAGTTGATTTGATGGTCAGGCTTCTGTATGAAAATTAGTTAGCAATTGAGATAAATTTTATAGTACGATTAAAAAAGATTTGGGTACAAATTCAAATTAACTTTTAAAAAAACTGAATTAGTAATTACAGTTGTATAATAAGAATTCTGTTATTCAAAAAGTTCCTTCCACGAAATAAATAATGATATCCTCCTATTTATGTATTATGTAAATATTATTAACTCTGCTTATTTCAAATTATTTCTACGTTATTTTTTCGGATTTTTGTTTTCCATCGAGTTATTTTTGTGAAATTCTTGTGTTCAACTACTGAATAATTTGGTTTATTAAAATTAAACGCAAATTATAATTTCTTTTAAGAAGTATAACTGAAATATTTCTACCAACAGCATTATTTTCTTCTTATTTTTACATTAATAACAAACTGTATAAGTATTGAAGATGTAAATAATTAAAACAAAAATTTGATTCCATGAAATTGCAATTACATCATCTCGCCCATTAAAATTGCAAAAACATAAACAAATAGAATAAAAACTTTGCATTAGCGAGTCGTAAATTTTACTTCAAAAGCAACAGATTTGTTAATAATTCGTACGAAAACGCGCGATGACGTTCTCTCATTTAAGTGTGGGGGTGTGTCGAATTTGCAAGGAAGTCGAGATGTTATTTGCTGATGAAATACGCCCTTATTTCAGAAATCGAAAATAATTGCAAAAATGTCTCCATACTTGGAAAATACAGTAAATATGTAAATAAAGCGTGCGATTAATGTTATTTTGTGAAGTATGAAAAAAAAAAGATCGCTATATTTCGTCACTCTTATATTGCAATAAAAACGACGTCCTTCTCGTTTTTTCACGAGTTTGCTCTTTCTACGTTTGCTTTCGCGAATTTCGAGTCGCTAACGACCAGTAAAATCCATGTTAGATCCGCTGCAGCGTGACTAAATACGAACGCTCTAAATTTCAGTCCCTCCGCGCTGGATCGTTGAGCCGACAGACGTAAGCGTCGAGAGAAACAGACACGTGGCTTTACATTGCCAGGCGAAGGGCGTACCAACACCAACCATCGTTTGGAAAAAAGCGACCGGTGAGAAATAAAATCCTTCCGTGTGCACAAAGAAACAAAAAGGCCACCGCCACAGTTATTCATGCCATCCTTGCATTTTATTTCTTTGCAACTTTTTTATTTCTTTTTTTTTTTTTAATTTTTTTTCTGTACTTCACATTTGCATAAGGAAAGAATCCTTTTGACAACCCGAAGACGCGAAGGAATTTGTTAAACTTGCTTCTTTCGAAAACAAATTATCGAAAAGATTTGAAACATTATCATTTTACGTTGAGGAATTGTTATCAAAATTCATAATTCTACGTTATAAATGACTTTTATCCGATATTGTGCTTTGCTTCGTTTTTGCTCGCTGCAAAATAATCAATACTCCATTCCATGTGAGGATTAAAAAATTATATTGCATTGTACATTTGAAAATATAAGATGGAAAATTTATTTTAATATTTTATCTTTGCTCGGTTATTTTTTATTAATTTTAAAAAGCCTTGCTTTTTATCTGGGAAGTGATTTTTTAATTACTTTATTTATCTATGTATAACAGGCAGCAAATCTGGCAACTACGAGGAATTGCGCGAGCGATCTTCCACTAAATTATTCTCTAATGGAACATTGTTACTGCAGCATGTGAAGGAAGATAGAGAGGGTTTTTATCTGTGTCAAGCGAGTAACGGCATCGGGACTGGGATTGGAAAAGTTGTACAGCTCAAAGTCAATTGTAAGTTTGAGAGGAAAATCCGTTTCTAATTGCATTTCAAAGTGACAAGAACGAAAAGAAAAAGGGCGAGAAAAATAAAACAGGTAGATGTTGGAATTATGAATTGCGTAAATTTTTCAGCGCCGCCATTTTTCGCCGCGCCATCGCGACTCGTGACTGTGAAAAAAGGGGACACGGCCAGTTTGCATTGCGAAGTCAACGGTGACAAACCTTTGACTATTACATGGCTCAAGGGTGGCAAAGTAGAACTCAATCCATCGACCAATTATAAGTAAGCATTATCCATCCATTCGTTAGATTTTATCTAACGTTTCATAGTGGAATCATTTTTATTTACAATACACAAGCATTTAATCATTTATTTATGTTGCAACAATCATCCAAGCCAAATAGTTTACAAATCGTGTGAATATTTATTCTAATAAAAAGAAAAATATTCTCTCGTATTTCCCTTATCATAGTAATGCAGACTTTTACAGATTCACTGCGAAAAAAATGATTTACAATTCCTAGCTATTTATGTATGCTTGTATAATTATTATTCATCGAAGAAATAGCGTAAGTATGATATAAATTCAAATACTGTGTTCAAGTATTCGTGCGCTTCTCAGAAGCATAGGCATACTTATGAAAATTCTAAGCATTACAGCATACTTGAAATTGGGATACGTATCCATCTGTTCCAAACATATATTTTTTGAGTATATTCAACTTCTAAATATAAGACGTTACTCACCTATATTTATAAAATTTTATTATATAAATGTAGACTGATAAATGGTACGTGAATGTTATTTTCAAAATAAAAAAAAATAAGTAAGTGAAATAATAATATTATTAGTTCAATAGGATGCTTTTCTCTAATTATAATTTAATAATAAAAAAAACTATACAATAGAAATTTTGTATTTATGTAGTAATAATATCGTTCAAATACTCGATATCCTATCAGTCTTTACTCGGAATATAACAAACTTCAAATTCAATATCCAATTCAATTCTCAAATAATTTATACATAATTGCAAAAAAAAGGTGACTGAGTAACTCAAACATGTTTGAATATTAAATGATTGAATAAAGATTGTAAAAGTTGTTTCAGAAATAAAAGAAGTATTTGCATAATAATACATGTGTGCACTCACGTACACGAGTACGTGAATTTCCTCTGCCGCGAATAATTGCATTTAAATTCGTGTAACATGTTTAAACAGCGAAAGGCGTTAAGAGATTAAGCGCAAAGTCGTTGGTACGTAACAGTTTCTTCCTCATATAAATGTTCAAATAGGGGAAATAAATTTGCGCAGACATGGTTCAATGTGCAATTCTTCAGCGCTTAAATTGACGTATGCGCGAAAATTTCGTGCGCGAATACAAAGTCAGGTGAAACGTCGCTATATCTATGGAGCTACGTCCTACTTTATAAGGTCTAAATTTAGACGCACATGGCACAGTGTTCCTTTCGGCAAAGGGTAGGAAAAATAATTTTTTCTCAGTCCATGAAAAATCCGATTGAACGTTTTTTTATTACAGGCGGTAAACGAAAGATTTATTAAATTCAACGCTTTTGTGCAAGTATAAATAATAATTTTGTATTCTAACTCGACTGGTGGAACTTTATGCACAATAAAAACATTTTATACGTTCAAATTTAGTAGGTCAAATGTAAAACATAACTGGAGTTCGTTGGAGTTTATTTAGGTAGACCATTTTGAATGTAACTTCGAAAAATTTTTTCCACTTGTGAGGTTAAAGAAATTAGTACTTGATTGATTTATAAGTATTATTTCTAATTAAGCAATTTTTGAAGTCAAAGAGTTTTCAACTCGAACGCACCGCGTCAGAAAGTTCTATAAAATCATTTTTGTAACTTATAATTAGGTTTGAAATTTTAATTATGAAATTTTCAACTCTTTTGCCAACTTATAACGTTAAAAGTAAACAAACTGAAGTTTGATATGCAGTATTAATTCGCCTTATTCAAAGTGGGTTTAATAAAATACTAGTTAACGTAATTAATGTCGTCGTTAAAAGATGTAAGTGTTTTGTTCATTTACGTTCATATAATAACATTTCATTAAACTAATTGTTCATCAAGTATAATATTTATCTTTATTTTTAATTACTTGCATTAATTGAAAAGAAATATTTTGATCATTTAGAGTTGCTCTACGAAACGAAGAAACTCAAGACGGAGTAGCTGCACAACTGCAAATATCATCGGCAGAAGCTGCTGACAGTGGAGCATATTTTTGTCAAGCCAGTAATTTATTTGGAAGGGATCAACAGCTGGTACAACTTTTAGTGCAAGGTATTTATTAAACTTACAACAATGTAAAAAAAATATCGATTACTGTTCTTTATTCTTTTTTTGACATTTTTTCAGAGCCACCAATGCCACCATCTGGCTTAGAAACTGCTATGGTCGCAAGTCGAAGTATCAATGTGAAATGGCAACATAAATCACAAGATACAAGTGAAGTTACTAAATACATCTTACAGTATAAAGAAGCATCAGGTAATATATATACATTATGACTCCATGGAGAAAAATAAATTGAAATAAATACAAAAATGTTAAAACAAATTACTAACTTTTATCAGTATACGGATTATATACTCAAATTTTTATAATATACTCCAAACCTTAATTTTAAATTTTACGTACTTTGAATGAATCTAAAAAATTATTTTTGTCCCAGACAAATTATGTTTATGTTCAAATTTCGAATATTCGACCTTGGCATTAAAAAGTTTATTTATTTACCCCCGAGACCACGAACGACTTTAATTGTACCGAATATAAACAATATTCTCCTTGTTGACTTTTGGATATTTTCAGTCATAGTCTCGTTATAGATAAAATGTACAAACTTTAACGAAAGCAAAAACTTGAAACAAATCAATATGCATTAAAAAAGAGTCAATTCAAAACAAATAAACAAAAAATGTTTATTAAAAATAATGTTTCAGCTGGAATGTGGCAACAGCAAGAATTAAGCGGCCCACCACTGCCATACGCTGCCTTGATCGACGAACTGAAACCTGCAACTAAATATACGATCCGTGTTATTGCGGAAGGTCCTGCCGGAAGATCAGCTCCATCCGCAGAATTGATTGTAAAAACAGAACCTCAAAAACCAGCTGGTCCTCCAATCAACCTTGCTGCCCGAGCTTTATCGTCAAGTGAAATTTTGGTAACTTGGTCTCCACCTGTGCCAGAATTGAGACATGGCGATATCCAAGGATTTAATGTTGGATACAGAGAAACAAAGTGAGTACATAAAATTTAAAATCATACACTTAGACTTTAAAATAATTATAAAAAAGTCAACTTTCATCACTCATTATACATTGTTATTCAGTTCGGGCAACCCTTCTTACAATTTCACCTCGGTAACCGGTGACGGTGAAGAAGGTGGTGGAGAACTTCGTCTTTCAGGACTTAGGCCATACACCAAGTATACATTAGTAATTCAAGCATATAATCAAGTTGGATCCGGGCCACTTTCAGAGCCCCTGAGCACACAAACTTTAGAAGATGGTAACTATTTTTTTGCGAATTATTATATGTTCATTATCTCATCGAATCACCGTCAAATTATTCAAACTTCATTTAATATTTTCACAGTTCCGAACATGCCGCCTGAAGATGTGCGGTGCGCCGCGCTTACTTCTCAGTCGCTACAAGTTTCCTGGCAACCGCCGCCGAATGCACACAGCAACGGAATTATTCAAGGATATAAACTAAACTACGAGCCTATTTTGGCAGAGAGCTGGCGCAGCGTAGATGAAATGGAAGTTAGTATCCTTTTTTTAATACTACTTTTTGGCAGCGATTCGTACAGCCACGGAAAATGTAAATTTTGCGTATAGAAATCCACGGTGTTATCTATACTGGAATACACTAACTACCTAAGTTGATGGATAAATAATACCGTAAACCTCATCGTTTAAAAACTCTTTTGCTTTTTACATAATTCATGCATAATAAAAATAAAGTATAATTCCGCCTGTAAATCAGCATTACTGTTAGAACAAATGCATCAGAATTTTTACTTTTCTAGGTTCGTAAAACGAGTGCTCTTACCACCGTTCTCACTGGATTAAGAAAATTCACGAACTATAGTATTCAACTATTAGCATTTACGAGAATTGGCGACGGTGTACCTACGAGAGTGACATACTGCCGAACCGAAGAAGATGGTAATACAATGCATCTGCATACGTTAGTTCTTTATTATTTCGAAAATGTAATACTTTTTTATTGTTATTATTGTCTGTACATAGTTCCTGGAAGTCCAGCAGATATTAAAGTTGTCGTCAGTTCACCACAAGCTTTATATATTTCTTGGTTGCCGCCTCTTGAACCTAATGGCATAATTACAAAATATAATTTATACACAAGGTAACATATAAAGAGTCTTAATCAATCAATTAATTCTTATTTAAATAATTTGATAAAATGTATCTACTTATATGTTACTTATATATTTAGAGTGGTAGATGGCCGAGAAGAGTTGAACCATGGCAAACGAACCTTACGAGCATCAGATACATTTTTTGAAGCAATGGGTCTTCAACAGCGTGTTGAATATCAATTTTGGGTAACTGCAAGCACTCGCGTCGGTGAAGGACAAAGCTCAAAAGTAGCAGCACAAGTACCGACGAATCGCGTTGTTGCTAGAATTACATCTTTTGGAGGACACGTTATACGTCCCTGGAGAGGAACTGCTACATTACCTTGTAATGCTGTTGGCGATCCGGTTAGAGAATGGTTTAAAGATACCTCTCAACAAATACGAACAGATTCAACGAGAAATATCGAAGTAAGACCAAGTGGTGAATTAGTATTCTCGAATTTGCAAACCCAAGATCAAGGAAATTATACCTGTCAGGTGGAGAACTCCCTTGGGAGTGATAGATTACACTTTGTGTTGACTGTCCAAGGTTAATTGTTTACTTTATATTACTACGTCACAATTAATATGTTAAATCACTTTAATTTGTTAATTATTTACAGTACCTCCAAGTGCCCCAGTGCTATATGTTACCAGTTCCACATCAAATAGTATCCTGTTACATTGGAAACCTGGATATAATGGTGGTGCGCCACTTACTGAATATACTTTACATTATCGTACAACGCATGGTAATCTAGAAGAACTGAAGTTACCACGAAGAGCTTTGAGTCACGAATTAAAAGTACGTTTTATCAAAATTTATAAAATCACAACAACAAATTTGCTCTCTCTCTCTCTCCTTCTTTCACAGAGTGTCGAGACAAAGTAACTACATTGCTTTACCTTATAAAATTACACACGAGACACAACAAAGTTATTTTATTTATTTTATTTATTTATTTATTTATTTTATATTTATTTATTTAGTCAAAGTGTCACATGAACTACAAAATATTTGAAATAATTTTATTCATTTTATTTTATTTTAGTAAATTTTTGTAAACATTTTTTTAAAACTAGCCTGCGAAAGCTATAATAATAAAGAACTCTATCCATCTATCTTTCTCCCCCTCCCCCTCTCTATCTTTGATACAATAATGTATATATATCCATTAAATTTTAATCATACTTTTTACTCATAAATCTACAGAACCTTTTATGTGGCAACACGTATCACTTGTACCTGACATCGCAAAATAAAATTGGTAGCAGTCCATCGTCCCCCATTTTATCAGTTAGGACTCAAGGTCAGCCACCGGGGATACCACCAGCGTCCTCTTTATTGTCGCCTAATTCGACAACTCTCGTTCTCCGTCTACATGTTTGGCCAGATAATGGGTGTCCTATACTTTATTTTGTTATACAATACAGACCTATCAATGAATTCCACTGGACACTTGTATCTAACAGTGTTAAAATGCAAAGACGATTTGTTGTTACAAATTTGACCCCCAGTACTGTTTATCAACTGAAAATAGAAGCTCATAATGTGGCCGGTAGCAATCAAGCGGAATTTTCGTTTGTGACTTTAACCAAGGATGGAGGTAACTATGAAATGACAACATAATTTCATTTATAATATTTTCATTAACAACTTATTTACATAGAACCACCATCGCCAGAATTATCAACCAGAGGAATCGCATCGGCCATTCCATTCTACTCCGATATTAAAATCATTTTGCCACTGATATTCATATCGGCAGTTTGCTTGGGAATATTGTCCATAATAGCTTTCAGATGGAGAAATCGTAAGTTTGATACTACAAAAATAAAAGCTAATGTAAATAATTGTTCGTTACATCATTATAATGATAAAATTGAATGATTTCTACTTATTTAAGAAATAGATATCAATACATTTTATAATTATTATTGTAGGATATTTGGGGGACCATATGCAGAGGCCGATGAAGGAGTCACAAGAGAATCAACAGAACGCAGAAACACAGAGAGAACGGTACTATGCCACTATTCACAAAGTGGCCCTACAGCAAGCAGCCAATACGGGCGGAGTTCCCGAGAAGATTCCAGGTGAATCTTTGTTACGATACGGACAACAGACAGGTTTGGTACTACAATTGATATAAGGTATGAATGGGGAAACGCATATGAGCCCGCTGTTTGCAATGAACAGAAAGAATGCAACTGTATGTCTGAAAGGGTAGGAAATGATGTTAGATGTGTTTAAACAAATACGAAACATTATAAACACTCATGAAAAATTAATATGTTTTCTCCAAATACAAAAAGCATTGAATAAATTTACTTTTCTTTCTCTCTCTTTCTCTGAAATTTAATGAATGTCTTTTTTCCAAATAATCTATCTATTGCAATAATTGATTTATGAAATTAATTATGTTTTCAATAAATGTAGAACTGCGAAATCATCTAACATCAGTTGTAGGTTATAACAATAATAAGACACTGTAGACAAAGACTTGACATAGTCAAAGAATTGTGCCCGACGCGATTTGAAAGGTAGGCAATGCCTCTCATGGCTTACAGAGACGGCGGAGGACATCTCGCCGTACGCTACGTTCCAGCTTTCGGAGGGTGGCGCGGCCGGCCTGGGCGGTCTCGGAGGTCTGGGAGGTCTAGCTGGCGCAGCGGATGCAGCCACCGGGGGTCTTCATCCCAACAATACATTACTTCACAGCTTCATGTATCACGAGCACGCGATGACGGAAGGCTGCGCGAGTCCTCCTCCGGCAGCCGCGGTACATTTACTATATTTAACTATCTATAATTTCAATCATTTTTAATAATGCGAAATGTATTTACTTAATTAAAACAATTCTTTTTCAACGAAACATTTATTTTAAAATATAGGTCTTTTTAATATTCCTACTATTTATTATACTATTTTTAGAAATCAACCTCAATATCAGATAATATGTACACTAATAAAAAATGTTAATTACACGAATATTAATCTAACACAAAACAAACAAAACAAGCAGTTTATACCGTAAAAGCAATCGCAACAAATACCATAATAATTTAATAAATAATATAATATCGTACGAAAAAAATTTGTATTTTAAATTTATATATTATTAACTAACAATTTATTTGTATGTACGTCATTACAAACTTAATTTTAAAATCGTTGATGGTATCATGACGATGTATTACAGACAATGAAGAGCGTGTCATCGCGACGTCGTCAGCATCGGAAACAACGCGCTCCGGGCAATGTCGAGAGCGACGAGAGCGAATCTGATGCGGATCAACTAACGAGTTCGCGAACAGAGTCATCCAATCATCTAGATGCAGGCAAATTGAAACACAGTAAGTCTATTGACCAACTGATTAATAAATTACTTCTCAAATTATATTTTTGAAAAGATAAAGTTTGTACAGTTTTAAAAATTTAATAAAATTATTTAATAAACTTGTTGGACAAATTTATAACTTTCGAATAATAATACATTTATTTATTTATCCCATAATATTTTACGTAATTTAAAATTGAATTTCTTTTTCAGTTCGAGCCGTTTCGGATTTCATTTATCATGGTACATCCAGCACATCGTCGGACATTTCACCAATGTCCGAACAGAAGTCGTTACCACGGAGAGGACGATCTAGGTATAAGTATTAGATGCGTAATTATTTATTATAAATAAAATAAAATAAAATATAAGGATACTTTCTAAAACAATAATAGTTTTCAATTTTAATACTATTTTTAGTATTAAAATGTATTACTGCAAGGACTAAAAACAAAATTTTTGTAGATGGCACGTTCCCAGTAAAAGTTCCTTGAGGACGATGCTAACGCCGATATCAGTCGCAGAAACTGCTTTTGTAAGTGGAAATCAATCCAGCCAAGTAGGACCTGACCGTACAGACAGGTCTGAATTAAGTGAAGCGGAATGCGACATTGATTCCCTGAAAAAACTAAAACTCGGTTTAAGGAGTTCCCTTTGGTCTAGGCCCAGCACGCAAAACAATCCCTCATCCGACTACTCCATCGCCGTTTGAGCCTTTTACCACTTCCATAATGACGTTCGTTCAATATTACATAACAATCGTCATGTATAAAAGGTATTGCCAAATATATTTCGTCGTCCATATTGAAGGCGAAATATTTGACTCGGTCATATTGTAATTATGAACAATTCTGATCAGCATAGAAAGAACATTCGTATTATATATGTTAAACTAAATTATAACATATATGGTCGTTTGTAGAACACATTTCATCTGAGCAGAAAACTTCAATTTACAGGCCAATAATCTTCTCAACTGCCAAAAAACGTTACTACTCGCCAAAAATTTTACTTAAAATTGATTGTCTTCGATAAGGTTAACTCTTCAATTTTCTTATCACTGTGATAATATTTTAGAGACTGTTCGCCATGTAGATCGATGACTTTTTGCCTACGAACGCGAGAAACGTGATGGCATTGTTAGGTTGATAATAAAGTTTACTGAAATTTATTGTTATTAAAATCGCTTTTGCGATTGATAACAGTTGTGTGTCGTCGTGGGCAGAAAGAGACAGGCCAACATTTTGGGTATTTTTAAAACTGCCATTGAAGATTATCACGAGGGTCATTTCAAAAATATAAATTAATTTTCATTGAAAAGGGACAAATTTTTCTTCGTATATTCCTATTGGCGTTAATTAATAAAAAGTATAATATTGTTTGATAAAATATATGTACTTTAAGGTAAACCTGCACGAAAATGTTTAGCATTATTAGACATTGGAATAATTCGTATGGAACTGGAATGACGGTAATATAAGTCGAATAGAATTGTACCGTTGATATAACTGTGTCTTCGCATTCGTTAAATTTACATAATCATTGTCAGTTAACTCTCGACTGACATTGTCAAATCAACGTTATTGTTCTATTTCACAGTAAAGGGCATTAAAAGTGTTTTATGTTCATTATCTTGTTAACGAAATTTGTAAAAATGAAACTTGTAGAAGTATAAATAAATTTAATGAAAAATGTAATTATAAACAATGTGTTTGCATTATTTGGAAAGGTTAAAAAAGACTTACTTTTTATAATGAGATTGTTTGATAGCATATTGTTTTGATTGCAAAATTAAAATTATGGACATATAAGTTTCATTTTAACAATGCATTAAAGAATCAATGAAACATTTTAAAAGTCACGCCCAAATTCGTTAGAGCAAAACGTATACTTTAATTGTATAAATTATGTACATAATGAGATGATAATAATATACAAGTGAAGTTACAAAAAGTCATTAACAGAATACAATGCAACTGAAAGTGAGTTGTAACATTCCTATTAGCGACTATCGGATTTGATACAGTAATAACTCAATTCATTTATCATGTGAATACAATTTCGATGCACGTTTGAAGCTAATTATATTCAAGTATAAGAACTCAATAACACTCGGCATTCAACTAAAGCATAATATACGAAATGTCAGCAAGCCCACTTTCGACAGTTTTTTGTAATTTTATAGCAATCTTCTGGTACACATATCATTCAAAATTTTTGTACTTTATACATGGAACATCGAATTTTATAAGTATTTCAAACGCATTGGAATTAGTCTTCATTTTTTACAATAACAAAAGTCATATTTATAAAGAACTACCAATTAAATACTGTTAATGCAGTTTTTAAATATTGTTTTATTTGTACAAGAGATAAAAAACGTGATTTTTAATACTTTTTTCAATTGTAAATTTACCAATTGTTCTATTTTATAAAATTTCAAGCGTCAAGTCAACGAATTTCATACCTGTGACTTTTACAGAACAACAATATACAAAATTAATTCTTGGTCTGCATGTTAAATGATGCGCGAAATGCAAAATCAGAATGTATATTATTGTATATGTACAGACACCTATTTGTATTGATCCAATCACATGACTCGCACGACTTTAATTATAACTATTGTTCAAAACTCTTAACGCGATGGAACATTTTAACAGGGGATGAAATGCTGAAACTCAAATATGCTAAGGTGAATATACTTTTATCTAAAAGATATTGTGTGTAAATTATGTATAATAATCGTGTAAAGTTTCCTTTCCATTCATTTTTGATTATTTTAAGAACCAAACAATACATGTGTTTAAACATTAATTAAAAATATGCCAAAGTTCAAGGAAATAATTAAGAGACATTGCAATTTATAAAATTGTAATTAATTTAGGCAAATTTAAATTAAAATAAATCTAGAATCCTGTGTTATTCGTTAATTATATTTTGATATAAAAAAAGTTTCTCGTTGAGTCTGGACACCTACCTCACACAGTTATTTATTTAAATCACTGTACAATATAAAATTAAACAAAAATATTATTCTGTTTAACTCAATATGTTATTCATATTAATATTCATATAAGAAAAGTATTTCATTCTTCCTCTTTATCAAGATTCAGCGTGAAATTTATTTTTAAATCAAAAAAAATATAAATAAATATTCCAATGAACTATAATGATATTACAACTTTAAAAAAAAGACATGCCAAAATATTATTTCGCACTCTCAAAAGACAATTATAAAAATGTAATACAAAGTTGGACATTATTTGGACTATATATAATTTTTTTATTACTGTATGTCTTAGTTAATATTAAATTTAATTATTTCCTGTTGATTCAAAAAAAATTTTAATATATAATTTTACGTTGTGGCTTTGTCTTCAAATTACCAGTTGTAGAACTCAAAATCAAAATGAAATGTGACATTAGAGGAATATGTAGATTAAATTATATTATACATAATCTTCTTTTCAAAAAAGAAGACACGACGAGGTGCATAAAAAGAAAATGAAAATGGTAATGTGTACTGTATACTGCGTGAGTGAAAAGAGTTGAGTAATTGAACGAGTGAAATATCGGGTGTTTGCTAATCGACGATTTGCTCAGACTGCTACGACACATGCTCGTTAGCGGACGACCCATCCGAGACCAAAGACTTGAATTCTTGTCAACAGAGCACATATTGTATAATAACACGAGAGCATATTGAATACATTAAGTTAAAGTGAAGGGAATGAAATATAAATTAAATAAAAATGTTTGATCAATACAGATATTATAATTTTATTGAAAATAATTTCTTCCTAAGTTAAAAGCCAATATATTTCCATATAATTTTTTCGTTTATTTAATTATTATTTTAAATTTAATGCTCATATATATATATATATATATATATATATATATATATATATATATACCTTTACTGAAACAAATATTGCCAAAATATGTATGTATTCAATTAAACTTTATAACATTCTATATGCTTTTGGTTTTTTTAAGTTAATAAAAAGAGGATCACATTTTTTAGCCTGTACCCTATACATTATATATGTAATTTTGAAATTAAATATCTTAGCTCTGAAGAATTTCACCTAAAAATACAGTACCACTTAACACGATACTAATATATAAAAACATATACCTAAAGCCTGATATTTAAAATTTCAGAAAAAATCGCTCAATCAATGAAAACCATAAGAAAATTAGAAAGAATATTTAGAACTTGTGTACTGAATTATTTGCTGCCAATGGAAATTATTATCGTTGGATTTCGGAACCGGAATAAGTTACGCATCATTGAAAGAAATATATATCTGATAATAACAATTTCTCTTGATAACAAACAATTCAGTTTACGAGTTCTGAATAGCATTTTTTGATGTTCTACTGCTTTTCGTTTATTTGATGGACATTTGTAAGTATTCTAGTTTAAACAACATAAAGTTTCAACCTCGAAAATTTCGAGCTTGAAATACTACGATAGCTTTAAAATTTCAAAGCTGAATGTCTATAAATATTTAAGATTATGACATTTTATATGTCCGAAATTTCTCTTACAGTTTTCATAATATTTCAAGCTCGAAATTTTTGGAACAAAAAAATATTACTCAACTAGTGATCAATTATTTTATGAATATGATAAGACATAATGAAAAATAATATAAATATATATTATTATATTTTTTTCTTCTTTTGTATTTATTTTTGTATTTCTAATTTTATTTTATTTATTATCAATTATATATGTATAAGATATTATAAAGTGTAATATATATATTGTAAATATATTATAAATTGGAGAGGTCTACGTAGATATTTTTTCCTCAGAATCAATAAGAGATATAATTTTACTTTAAATGTTTTTTTAGAAATTAACATTTCGAATCTAAGTACATCAATTTTGAGGAGCTTTATATTAAAAATTACAATTTTACTATTAAAATGTTAATAGTTCTTTGAACTGACTAAAATTCATAAAAATATAATTTTTTTCAAAATTCCCAATGATATTAATTCTTAATTAATTCTTAGTTAATTTACCTTTAAAGACGTTTCAATGTTTTGTAAAATTCATCTCGATATAGAATTTTCTTTGACGAAATCAAAAGTATTTATTATTACGAGGAAAATCGCAAACCTTTATGAACAATAATATGGTTTAATTTTACCGCTCATTTAAACGCCATCTATTAACCTTACACGAAACTATTCTCAATACGTTGCTAGAATTAGTCTTAGTACCCGCATCATTTGTGACGGTTTCAATACGTGATTGTTCATGTCATTGATGTCATGAATCAACGATTTGACTTGATATCACACAAGATTCAATGACAAAATTGTCAGCTGTTAATAATAAATCGAGCATAAAGTATTACAAAATTAGTATCCATTTTGATAATCGTCTAAAAATTACTGGGCATTAGCATTTAATATATATAATGTTCTGGTCCTCACAACCGTTTGACAAATTACTTGGTGAGTCCGAAATTATTATTTATATAATACGATTTCGTTTATATTGTTAAAAGACTGCGGAGGACATCCTCAATTCGCTCCTACTAGCCTTAGTCATTCGGAGGAAAAACATCTGCTTAGACCTTTCCAAATTGTTTTTATATACATTTATTTTATAGCTCATCGAGTCAACAAAAAAAATTATTGTACTTTCTGAAATGTTATTCTAATTATTAACGTTTGTTTTACACAGAAAAAGCTACCAATCAATATCTGCTAGAGCCCGACTGGCCTACAATTTTGCAAATCTGTGACCTCATTCGCCAGGGTGATGTACAGTGAGTTCAGTTTGTAGTTGATTAGCCTTTGAACCTAAGATATAAACACTGACTAGTCAGATGTACATAATTGTGATTAAATACCATACATATGTGTGATATATACAAGTAGACATGAATGCAAGTGAAAAATAAGAAGTAATAAAATTGATTTCATTTTTTAACTCTTTATGGTATATATTCTTTCATCAGTTGAATGTATTTCGATTGTTTTCTCACTTATTTATTTGTTTTTTTTTTTTAGATATACATGATATTAATATCGGAGCTCAGTTCAAATGTATTTTAATATTTATTTGAATTTTTTCAAGACAGTAATCATTATTTATGGTACTTAAACTATTTATAGATAGAGATGATTCATATTATATAATAATATCAATAAATTTGCATTTGTAATTATAATGCTATTATAATGTACTAGTTATAAAATGATTCAATAGTTATTGTCCTTTAAAATAGGAAAATATAGGTGAAAAGCTTTGGTTTTTATTAATGTATATCTAAAAATTCTATTTAGAAATTTTATTAGAATTTTAAAAAATGGCTTTGAAAACTAATTATTTAACTAAAGGCAATATACAATTACAAAAGCATTACCCAAACAAAATATTAATATAGAAAAGCATTAATTGCTTTTGATTAATCTTCAAAACAAATAAACAATAGTTGTATAAAAATATCTTGAGACAATGAAATAAAAAAACAAAACTTCTTTTCTTGAAGTAATATTAAATATTTTATATAAATAATTTATTAACACATAAAATTTAATTTATTCAAACTTTTATTATTTTCAGGCCAAAAACTGTAATTGCATCCATAAAGAAAAAGCTAACTCATACCAATCCTCACGTTGCATTTTATAGTTTATTGGTAATTAAAATATAATATGTATTTGAAAGAAAAATTATTTGTGTCAGATTCTTACGATGTAAATTTTTTGTTAAATAGGTATTGGAATCTTCTGTAAAAAATTGTGGTAGCATAATTCATGATGAAGTTTGTACCAAACAGTTTATGGAATATTTACGAGATTTAGCTAAATCATCGCCTCATGAAATTGTAAAAAATAAAATTTTAGAGCTTATCCAAGTTTGGGCTTTTGCTTTCAGATGCAACATTTTATACAGAGCTGTAAAGGTACACATTATAAATAACACAATATATAAAAAAATATACAAATATATTGATTCAATTTTAATCTGTATTTAAATTTTATTTATCTTAAATATAAATCCTTAATTGTCAGTAAACGTATTAGAATAGCCATTGTCTGTTTTGAATTAATATTAATTATTTGTTAATTTTTGAATATAGTATAGTTTTTTTTTGTATTTTGAATAGCATTGGTTAACACAGGTTTCTCTTCATTTTCTTAAAAATTTGAATATTTTCATTTAAAATTCAAATTCATTGATATGAAACATACGAACTATAATTAAAACATTTGTTCTTATAATTGTAAACTGAATTCAAATAATAAAGATTTTCTTGAAAAATTATTGTATAATAATTTATTATATTAAAATAAAACTCTGAATTATGATAGTCTAAATTATATTTAAAGATATGCTTTATTAAAGAGGTTTTGTTCATTCTGAGTTGGTCAACGAGTGACATTTCAATTTAATATGAATTACAGGACACTCTGAATATTATGAATGCTGAAGGTTTCGCATTTCCTACATTGAAAGAAAGCGACGCAATGTTTAGTGCAGATACTGCTCCAGAATGGAGGGATGGTGATGTTTGTAACAGATGTCGTATTGAATTCAATTTTATTCAACGTAAACATCATTGCAGAGCCTGTGGTCAGGTCTTCTGCAATCAGTGCTCAAATAAATTCTCTCCAATTCCAAAGTTTGGTATTGAAAAGGATGTACGTGTATGCGAATCTTGTTATGAACAAATCAACAAGTAAGTTAATAATTATAATCTCCTAAATGTTTATAGGAACTATAAAATGAAGACAAAATTAAATATTTTATACATTGCTTTAAAGGGTTATTGCTACCTCAACTGCAAAAGAAACAGACCTACCGGCAGAATATTTAAACAGTTCCTTAGCTCAACAGCAACAGGTAATTTAAAATGTTAAATAATAAATTAAAAGTGATATTTCAAATAACCAGTTTTAAATTAACAATAAAGAAATTAATGATTCATGAAAATTATTTACAATAATATTTAATTTTTCATCCTCTGTGTTACTAATAATATTTAATTTATTATTTAAAATAATTGATAACATTCATTAATATTGGTTAAATGTTTACTTTAAATGAAATATTTTTTAAGGTTCCTCCACGCAAGAGTGAAGAGGAACTTCAAGAAGAGGAAGAACTACAACTAGCCTTGGCTTTAAGTCAGAGTGAAGCTGAACAAAAGGAAAAAGACAAGAAACGTGCCTCTAAATCATCAATGATTACAACTACCAGAAATAAATACTCTCCACCAGTTTCACCGGTATTGTTTATTAAAAAAATAATTTTTTTTTTGCATGACAAGAAAATGAAATAGAAGCTAATTTAAATTAAATTCAAATTTTATGTAAAAATATAGACAATTGAATATCGCACAATCTGCAGAACAATATTGCACAAGTTGTTTAATATGATATGATTTGTTTATGTGTACTAGAACAAATGTTATGTAACCTACGGGCACCACAGGAATTCATAAGAGCTTTTGAAAGTAAACTTTCTGAAACCGATTCCGAAAGTAAACTGATCAAAAATTAATGCTCGGACATATAACATAGGCATAAATAATTTATTAGAATATTTTGCTTGAAAATTTGTTCAATCGTATAACTAATTTTAATGTGCATTTTTTTCAATTAAATATATTAGGTAACAAGTCCATCAAAAGCAAAAGAAGAAGTTGAAAATGAGGAAGAGGAAGAAGAAGTGGATCCAGAACTTGCAAAATACCTCAACCGTCAATACTGGGAACAACGACAGAGCGCCATTGATGATCCAGTTACACGAGTGAATGTGGCAAGTCCTTCAGCGCCGAACATCAGTAGCCCAATGCCACAAAAATTCATAGTATCGAAACAACAGAATGGTGAAGTCGATACTGAAATTGATCGTTTCGTTGGCGAATTACGTTCACAAGTTGAAATCTTTGTCAATCGGATGAAGAGCAACTCGTCTCGTGGCAGGTCAATAGCAATCGATAGTTCTGTACAAAGTCTTTTTATGACCGTCACCGATATGCATTCCAAGTAAGTTCTTAGCGATTTAATTAAATTACATTAACTCATCCAACTGAAAAAATTCACCAGTCCAAATTATCAAAATGAAGTGTAATAATTTCTATTCAGTTTCACAATATTCGTTATATTTTGTTTATGGTTCTAAGAAGAAACTAGATACTTATCATACTATTTTAGGTTATTACGTTACATTCAAGAACAAGATGACAAAAGAGTCTATTATGAAGGTTTGCAAGACAAATTAGTTCAAATTAAAGATGCCAGGGCAGCTTTAGATGCATTACGAGAAGAGCATCGTGAGAAACTGCGCCGTCAAGCTGAAGAAGCTGAACGTCAAAGACAGCTCCAGATGGCACATAAACTTGAGATTATGAGAAAAAAGAAACAGGAATACTTGCAGTACCAGCGACAATTAGCACTTCAACGAATTCAAGAACAAGAACGTGAAATGCAAATGAGACAAGAACAACAAAAACAACAATATATGATGGGTATAAATCAAATTTAATCATTACTAAATAAATAAAAGATATATAAAATATTACATAACATATTAAATAAAAACAATTTTTTTCTATAAATTTTAGGCAGTTATCAATCTATATCAGGATACATGGGACCAAACGTTCAAGGATCACCACGGCACATACAATATCCTAATGCAACACCTAATTATAACATAGCAATGTCACCAACCCAAGGTCAAAATATGTACGTTTATGGAGGACAACCGTCAATGGGACAATATGCACCTTATGGAATGCCTCCGCCAGTGGCCCAGCAAGTACCAGTTGATATGAATAGAGATTCAACATTGGGACGGGTCACAGTTTCAGGCGCTGCAGTGGTAATAATATTTATCTTTTATAATTCTGTCTAATATATTTGCTCGCATTAATACTTTATAATCTATTAATCTAATTTAGCAAGTAAATCAAATGTCTGGTACAACAATACCATCTGTGCAACCTATGGGACCTGGAGCTGCAGGACCTCCACTAGGTCCAGGCACAACAGCACCACCAATGGGTCCAACAGCTGCACCACAATCTTTAAGTTCGACTGCACCTATGGGAGCACCGATGTCTCTACCTAATCGAATGCCCGTCCCAGCCCCACCTGGAGCCTCTGCGACCAGTCATCCACATCCAATTCACCATCCTCAAGTATTGAACCATGCTCCTCCCGCTAACCAAATGATACCGCCACAAATAGGAATACCGCATCCAGGTATTCCTGCGCAAATTGGACCTACACAGATGGTACCACCACCAAGTACTCAAGTCGTACCACAGATGGTACCTCCTGGTACACACTCCGCTCAGAACTCGCAAGCAATGCAAATGGCACCACCAACTACTAGCGAAGGACACATACAAGCGCCTGCAGCTTCTGAAACTATGTCATTTGCATTATCTACTATATTACAACCGAAGAAGGTACCAGTTGAAAAAGAGGAGGCCAAAGCTGAAACAGCAGAGCTCATTTCTTTTGACTAAAATTTTTTCTTTAGCTATATTTCATATAATGAGCATATAATAAACGTATTTTATATTATAATAATTATGTTAATAATAGATGAAATATCTATAAAATATTGTCATCTTGATTCTTTTTATGTGAATATATTTTTAATAGATGGGTTATTGTTGTGTATATGACCGTTTTGTTCAGTAAATTATTGGATCGTTGCAATTTTTAATTTAATGATCGTCGGACCTTTTTGCAGTTTTTATTTCAATTTAAGTAATTTAAATGTGTAAAAAAGAACTAACATTAAATAAAATCTACTGTGTAATATGAACTTCTTAGAAGTTCCTTTTATAATGGTAATGGATTTTTAAGAACTGCTTTTGAAAATAAAGTTGTATTATTCCATAATTTTGATCCTTTACATTAAATAAAAATAATATACCTGCAAATTCAAATGAAATTTAGCTACTATGTTACTAAATTGGTGAATATATTTCTATATAAAATATACATGTTTCAGTTTGACGCATGGAAACACTTTATTTATAAATGAAAAAAAAAATAAAACGTCGACTATCATTAAACACAAATTACTTTCATTATTGAAATTTATTATTAATAATAATGATTATATATACAAATATCGAATCACATTAGCTATATATTTTACAAGTAAACCCTATTTTATATTTCCGTATTTTATCTTCTGAAGGAAATAAATGAACAATTGTACACAGGTATATTATCATATAAAAATACACGCATGGGACATGAAAATTCTCGATACGCGAATTAAAAAGTCATATATGTATTGACACTATATTACATTAAAAAAAAGGACGATTAATTTACAACTAAAACTTAAATCTGTTCTTATACAGTTTATTCCATTTTGATGAATCGTAACTGTCAGACTTTTCATCATTAATACTAAAAATAGTTTTATAATATTTTAATTTCACAAACAATTAGTTTTTAGACTAAAACTTTAATAATAATATACCTTAAACGTTATTTTATAGATATAAAAATATTTGAGCAAGTTAAAAATTAATCGCTCCTTTTTTTATTTATATTTAGATAATAGACATTATTTTTTTATTTTATTTAGATAATTTAGATAATACTAAAAAATCTATTATATAGATAATAGACATTAAATAAAATAGATAATTTTAAAATATAATTATCGCAGCTGCTACTCGAAATAAATATTCCATAATTTAAAAATTTCTGATATGTTAAAAAGCATTGTAATGCATATTTTGCGAGGATTTTGTACACAATATCTTTTTTCAGTTATTTTCAACTGAAATTTCATTTGTATAAAATATTAACTTATTGAAATTTATTCTCAATGTAATTTAATTCCTCAAATTATAACATAATGAATAATTTATATCAAATTAAGTACCATAATAATTAAAACAATCTATGCATTTACTTTATACATATTTTGGTATAATAAATATAATTTGGTAAACAATTGTTTGTTATGCAATTACTGAAATTATTTATAACAATTTCAATATATACATAAAATAATTTTAATAATATTAAATTCATAAAAAATCCATAATCAAAAGTCATATTATAATTTGATTAATTAAATTACAGCATTTTAAAATTTATAAACTGAAAACGAGTATCAGATTAATGTCTTACAAAACGTATGAAAACATCATTATAAACATTTTAAACGGTTTCAACTTGTCCTTTTCTGCGTGGACGACTCTGATGACCTTGTGGTGATGTGAATGACGTTTCCTCTGAACGTTTTAATATGGATTTGTGAGTTTCAGCATTCGGGGTCGAACTGGTCATTGAATTAGAGCAACCGTTGGAATGATACGTATCCGAACCAGAACTGTTGGATGTAAGTGAAGTTTTACGAATACGCATGTCTTCGAGTGGTATTTCTTCGCTACGTGGTCGCGGCATTTTTGGCGAATTGTCCCGTGACCTAAGCAAATATTTCAAGAAAATTGATAAATAAATTAATATTGTTGATATTAAAACATAAAATCAATTATTAACCCTAAATTCTAAATAAAAAAATTAGTGATAGTTAAAAAATTGTTCGGATTTTGTCATTATTATATAATTTCTCCATAGAGATATAACATAGAATAAATAAAAGTTTAACCATTCGTGCAAAACAAAGCTCAACGTGAAGTTGCAGTTGTTATTGAATATACATCTGCACGAAATACACATGAATACATTATTTATTCTATTAGAGAGGAGAACATTTCAAACTGTTAATATTGCATTAAATATGAGAATTTATTGTGAACATTAAAATAAAAATAAATTATGAAATTATATTTTTTCTTATAAATAAATTAATCGTACAATATATAATTCGATTATACCAAAATCAGAACTAAATATCACTATCACTATGATATATTAATATTTATTGCAGGTTATTGTTAAAAATCTCTGGAAAAAAAAACATTTTATGTTCAAACGAAAAATTAAGTTTCAAATACAATTAATTTCATAAATAATTGCTTAAAAGCAATAATAGCTCTGTATCTACTCAATTTATGAAATAAACTTTTCTAAACTTGACTGAAGCGCATCGAGCATCTTTCTAATGTCCACGCTGCGGATATAGTCATCCTTGCGGAACGCTAGATAAGCTCCCCAACGAGATTCGCGCGACCAATCAACGTCGCAGTTTTCATTTGCCATACGGCGCGAAGCCATCGCTGATATAACAGAGCACTCAACCAGCAGTCCGGTGCCAGTTCACGAACCAATATGGACTCATCGACAACTTGGTTGATAAGTGCTGAGGAACCAAAGATGTACACCGAGGGAATATGAGCCAGGCCACATTACAACATGGGACCAGAATCTTGGCGATCACCGTATGATCATGAAATGTCTTCAAAGATTGCCGAGAGCATTTGTAATTAGGAATTGCAATCTCGGTGACCACCGAGTGCTCTTAAAACAATGGTGGGTAGGGAACTTAGTAAGTACCATATAATAATTGAATTATTATTTTGATGTAATTAATTAAATTAGTAGCCAATGCGTGTGTATCCGCGTTAGTGATCAGTACGTTATAATCGGTGTTAGAGGTCAATACTGATATAATCAGGGCGGGTGTGATCACTGCAGAAGTGATTAGTGTATCCTTAAAGAGACATCCCAATGAAATGGTTAAAATCCATAATTGCGAACCAATTTTAATAATTGTTTTTTGTATTTTATTTTTTAAAGATGCTATATTATTATTTTGTTGATATTGTAAAATTCACAGAAGGAAAGAAAAATACAAACCTAAGGCCATTTTCCAAAGCCTTGCCGTTTGCAGAAGATGAGGCCTCCAAGCGTTTTGAATTTGATTCTCGGATCGTATTATCGCGATGCATTTGTGCAGCAAATCCTGGAACTTTGTTTATGTTAAAAAGTCTCTGCGCATCTTTGTGAGATTTAGTTGATTTGCTTGTGGAACCTAAAAATTAAGTAAGTAAAACATTTAAATCAATTTGTGTCATATACCAATTAATCTGATATTCAGAACAAACAGTAATTATATATTCAAAAAATTTTTGTTTTATTGAAACATCATTTTAAAATTATCATATTAAACAAAAATTAAATTATACAAGTAATTTATTAACTATAAACATATATCGTATTTAACAAGAAAGAATGGATTTTGTTAACAAGGGCTGTTTCATAGTAATAAATTGTCATTACCATCGATACTATTACTCATTATTGTCGAAGACAATAATCGGCCACTATTTTTTATTAAAAGTACCCGAAAATTTTGAAGTTACATGTTATGTAAAATATGTGACTAGAAAAAAAGCGTATCAGATTACAAACTCATATAATTCCTGTCCTCGCTTACAATTTTGACTATAATCACAGTCGTCTATAATCTTCAACTTTTCACCTAGTTATAAAATACTACAAATAAAATAATAAAATATGACTCAACTGAATCAAATAACATTATTTGTGTATAATATAGCAACATTAACAAAAGCAATAACCTAAAATAAATAACAGTTCACTCATATAAAACTAACGTTCTTTTACAGCAAAATTCATACTTACGTTCAGGTCTCAAACCAATTAACGCATAATTTGGTGATGTTATACAGTGAGGCGTACTTGTAGGAATATCTAAGAGACGCGCAATTTGTTGCATCTTCTTTTGTCTTGCTTTTATCCGCCCTTTTGTTAATCTATAAAAGTATAATATTTTGTAATACTTTACTGAAACATATTTTTCATAATTCTTACAAAACTGTCAGTTAAAAAATAATTAATTCGATTAGATTAACCTTTGTTTAGCAGCCATACAACGAATGTGATCATCAAAAATAAATTTTGCAGATAACAATGGTATTCTATTTCCGGTCGAATTTGTGGATGGCTTGTGAATAGTTATATGAAGACAACGCGAGTCATCTTTATCTCCTACAACTTCGATATCTTGCAAAAAACCTACAAATTTTGCTACTCCCCAACCAAGTTTTCTTGTATCAGGTTCTACAAGAATTAGCTGCAAAATGTCGATTACCAAAAAACGTCTTATTTTTTGACCGTCTTTCCACACCACGGTACATGCAATGAGATCACTGTTATCTGTGGAAAATGATAAAAATCGTATTGAACAACACTTCTTATTCTCTAATATTTGTCTAATAAAAATATATGCCATTTAAATAATAAGAAAGTTATGTAGATTAAATGTTATAATGTAAAGAAAATAACTTTTACTTAGATCAAGTACGTTGTTAACTTGAATACAACTTGATGGGTTTGTCAATGGCAATTGACTTTCAACCTCCGTATTTAAAGCCAAAGATAATTCTCTAACTAAGAAAAAGACTCTAATTGCTTTACGAGCTCTTTCAACCTAAAATGCAAATATTATTGTACTAATTATTATATGTAATTTCAAATGAACATTTTTAAATCAAAATACTATATTATTCAAAAAAATTACAATATTTTTTATGTTTTATTTAAAAAATCACAATGTTTTAAATAGTTCATTGAAATTCATTATTTTATATTAAAGTATAATAAAATGTAAATCACCTCTCCACAAGGCAATCTTTTACTAAATTCTATGCCAGTCATTGGAGTTCCTGTTGGTGGTAACAAAATATTACTGTCCATCATGAGCCATTCAACTTTTAACGGTCGTTTTTGAATTTCGCTATATTCATCCTCAAACATATCCAAAAATATGTCTTCACTCTATAAGATCCATACAATATATTTGATTTTTTAATAATTCTTAATAATTTGAAATATTGCAAAAACTTCTATGAAAATTAATTTTACCTTATAAAAATTACGAAGCAAAGCTGTACTCTGTTCTTTTGCTGTTTCAATTGCTGCTAAATGAGTATCTTGTAAGATACCTTCTTCTTCCGAAGTCACTAATTGTATTAATAATTTAACAGCTAATTCCAAGGTCACAAGCCTTACTTTAGCATCTAAAAAATATATATATATAATGTAAATTATTAACAACTGTAATTTTTCATTTCAAAATAACAAATTGTTTAAAGAAATGCTTACTTGTTTGGCAACTTGATGTAACAATGTGCATAAGTCTATCTATTAACATTTTATTGTAAGATTCATCTAAAGGACACGTTTTCAATGGCATTAACAATAAATCTAACGTACTTGCATCTACGCCCTAGTGATAAAAAATTTAATTATGTTATAAACAATAAGAAATACAAATTAATATTTAAAACTTATTCCAAAAACATGATATCAATAATAATAATAATCTATAAAAATGCAACTGTTTATATATAATATAACTATATATAATACAACAACATTTATAAATGTTGTGTATCTATAGAGACTTAACAAATAATAGTATATTATGCATCAAGGGAGCTAAGCAGGTGATTACCCACGAGTGTGAAGTTGGCAGCTTGAGCCGTAGGCGCCTACGGCTCAAGCTGCCAACTTCACACGAGTTGTAATCACCTTAGCTCCCGTGGAGCATACGATATTTTTTGTCACAAGTGCACACAGAAATTCATATTGTAATGAAAATGGAACAAAATGTATGAACCATATTGATAGAAGGAAGGGGGCGCGGGTGTACGTAAAGGGGAGGGGGGGTCC
>JABFPN010001355.1:0-30106 GCA_022817305.1 Leptoteleia sp. ZL-2020 | reverse complement strand
CTTTTAATATTATCAATTGATAATCAATAGTTGCAGCTTTAGTCACCATTAATTATTATTTTAAATATTAAATGAAATCTTTTGACTATTGATTACCGTAGTTGTACATATAACTAACTTTTTTATCATAATTTTCAATCAAAATTGATGAAATTATCATAAAAAATAAAGATTTTTATTTATATATATATATATATATATATATATATATAATGATATAATATGTAAAGAAAATTAACAACAAAGTACAATGTGAAATATTAAACTAGTCTTATTAAAAACGATATATAGAACATATAAATACATAATAAAACATAAAAACATAGAGAATAAACGGACTGTGACTACCAGTAGCAATCACAAGCTTTCAACCTATGCATGCAACTAACTTTATATTCGAATTTTTAATATTTTATTGAAGAAAAACTTAAATAAAAAATTAATTTGAGTATTCAAGTAGTAAAATATATAGATTTTTGTGACGTTTCAATCATTGAATTACTTAATCCAAAATTGGATAGTGTCAACTTTGAAAGTATAATTCAATGATTATTTAAATACTAATCTCCTCTAACTTATTTATTTTTTTTTGTTACGCGTGCAGGGAAACTGCCCTGTTTCCGTTCTGCTTAGAAGACGAAAACTTGCTAGTTTCCGCCCTATGATGAAAAACGGCTAGTTTCCGCCCGCCTCTCCTTGGAAACAGTTGATTTTCAAACAGAACAGAAACAGGGCACTCTCATTACACTTGTTACAAAAAATAGTATATGCACCAGGGACGGAGCGACGATTAAAGACTCGTGTGAATTGGCCGCCTCGACTATGGCTCGGGTCTTGCTCTCGCCTTCGCCTCACACGGTCAACTTCACACTCGTCTATAATCGCTGCCACTTCGTCATTGATGCATAATATACTATTATATTTATTACTTATAAAAATTAATTTAATATGGGAAACTCTATCAAGCCGCTGTAACATTTAAATGATATATTCCAATGATCTTTTACAACTTCAAATGGAATATTTATATTTTTTTACTGAGCAGAAATTAATTCTTGTAAAAACTTACTCCAAATAATAGTGATATATTTTTTACTTGCGTAATGTCGTATTCAATCTTTTACGACAAAATAATGTTAGAATTTTATTAAATCAACTGATTAAGTTGGTACAAAACAATAGTTTATATTGCCATCTTCGATCACAAATTTTGGGGTATTTTTTTCTGTGTGTACTTTTGAAATATTGTAACATAAATAAAATATATATTCACGCGCCAATGCTACATGCATTATATACCAATAAAATTCTTTTCAAACACAAAACAATAAATGTATTTTTTTATTTTGTTATTAAACAACACACTATAAAACTTTAATTTGTATATAAATACATACAACCCACACCTTATTTTACATTTTAAATTTTATCTACTGTCCCTAGTAAAATGAAAAATATTACTAGCCATGTATTGTTTCATCAAAAAATATATTACCCATATATTGCCAATATGTGTGTAATATATTAGCATTTTCATATATTGACAATATATTTTTCGTCTTACTAGAGGTATTAGAAAAAATAATAAACTGCATCATACATAAAACAAATGCTGGATTCTAATTGATCAGAACTGTTTGTGTGCAAATATTTAACATTAACATCAGCATTACAAGTTTATTGCATCAAAAAAAAAAATAAATAAATAAAAAATAAATAAAACAAACGGAAAAGGAAAAAGTTTTATGATAACAGAGAATGAGAAAAAGATAGGAACCTAATGAAAAACAATTACCAAGTCTCATTACCAATAAGAATCGAGTTTATGTTGACACTGATGAAATATGCAATTTCCTCAGTGTAAAATTTCACACTTATTTCTGTTATCAAAAACATTAACTTGACATAAAATGTAAAAAAAGGTTTGAATCTACAAGCAATTTTTATTTTGGAATCAGCATGTACTATTTCTAACATTAAATAATATTTTTAATACTTCAAATTATCGAATTTCCTTATTGTAGAAAATTTTCTTCATTTAATATTAGATTATTGAATATTATAAACAAAATTAAATACACTATCAATTTAAAATCGTCAACTGTGATATCATGATGCACACCGATTAATATTATTCAACTTAAATTATTTGTATTTCTTAAAAATAAATTAATATGTAATTAAAATTCCAATGAATGTTGATCAATTTTTCGAAATGGAAAATTTTTGTTCAATAGTGTAAATTTAAACAGAGAGGGGAAAAAACAAAAGTGAAATGAAAATAATGATAATGAAATTGCTCGAATAAATCTCAACCTCTAAGGTTCCAATAATTCTAAAAAACGAAGAATGTAATGTTAATTTTCTATTATCATTGCTTTTCGTTTAAATGCAAAGTTAAAAAAAAATTATATATACACATTATAATAACAAAAATTAAATTAAAAAACCATTAATTTGGTTTTATTGAAATATATTATAACTCTATAGGCAAGATTCAAGTTTAAACGACATTGGTCGACCAAATTCACCATATTATGGGAGGTACGAAGATCGTGAAGGAAGTAGAGATCGGTGGCAAAGTGCACCGCGGTCGTTGAGTCCGTTCACCAGAGATTATTCACCTTGGAGGAGGGAAAACGTCGATCCTCCAAATGTTGTACAGTTTAGTAGTGAAACTGCCTGGTATTCTCCTTTCGTACAACGATTAAGTTCAGTTGCAACAGTGCCTCAGAGTCAACAAAATATTTATGGTAGTCCCATGGTTAGCCGAAAAAGGTATATACAATCATAAAAATGTAAATCCTAATTACATTATGTTACATTATGAATTCAAATTCTTATGTTTACTAATAATAATCATTTAAAATAATATTAAATGAAATTAATGAATTTCTATGGTTTTTGCAACAAAAAAATCATAAGCTGAAATATGACAACACAAAGAATTCATTGGAAAATATTAAAGACAAAATTTTAGCCTAAAAATTAATTTAATGTAATAACTATAGGAATTCATGTAAGAACTCTTTTTCTTGTATGAAAATCCCTGGTCCTTTACACAGGGATGTCTGTAATGTATGTATTTTTATTTTACAATTAATTTCAAATATTGTTTTAAAGAAACAAAATTTGAATATGATTTTGTTCACAGATTTCCATCGGAACCTCCCCCTCATGGCTCACATGGTTCAACAAGTCCTCAGTTAATGTCTCGTTTGACGACGCAGTTAAGTCATGATTCGACGTCTACCATTTCACAAATGGTATCGAAAGAATCAGCGAAAAAACGTTTTGCCTCAAACGTGAGACTTCGGTTGGGTAGTGATCGCTCTGCTTCACCAGAGCCACCACCGAGACTGAGTCGAGGAGAATCACCTTTAGCTCTGAGAAGAAACTTGTTGGATCAACCATCACCATCATTCTCACGAAGGTAAATATCTTATAAAATCTTAATTTTACATAATGCAAATAAAATAATCTGAAGTTTATCATCAGACATATATAATTGAATATAAACTAAATTAAAGGTAATAAGGGATGAAGAGAAAAGATAGCAATTCTTAAAGATAGTTATTCTAAACATTATTTACTTCCAAATTGAGTTCGATGCTTTATTAACTATGAAAACAATAGTATATTACTCAACTCGAACAAAAGTAGCTTTAAGTTGGTAATCCAAGCCACAGGTGAAGGGTTACCAACCTAAAATCACTTTTGTTCGCGTTGAGTACGATATTTCATTTACCGTGAAATTAAAATATGTTGGTATCCTGCAGGGCTACCAACTTATTCATCAATTCTTAGAAACTATACTATTTTTTGGAATTATAAAATATTAAATGATAAAAAGTACTGAAACGCAAATGACGAGCAATTTAATTAATCAGGTATGTGTCACCGTCGCCACCACAACCGCCTCCAAGACGACTCTCCGAAAGCTGTTCTGTGCCTGGTAGTCCGCAGCACTTTCACTCCCGTTTGCCTTACACGCCGGAGCCCCAAAGAAGGCCGCCTCCATAACCCACCGTCTTCGGACCATTGCAATACTTTTCATTGGTGCCATACTTGACCTCAAACCACAAACACAAGTGTCGCGGAAAGTACATATATGTTTATACTTAAAACTTAGCTTAAAGAGGATACAGCGCCTGAATCATTACAGCGCCTTGACCCGTAATTTTCTAAGCGTAGCTGAACAAACAAACGGAACTTGAAACGACGACGATGGTTAAACATTTTTTCATTGTCTCCCCCTCCCCCATCTCCCTCTCTTTCTCTTTTCTTATTTTGTCTATTTCTTATTTCTGGAAGTATACAAAATTGGCTTCGTAACGAAGATGCCCATGCTTTTCTCTAAATATTTTTGCACAATTTGTGTAGATGTTGACTTTCGAGCAGGTTGTGCTATTAAATATTGTCGAGTGTTTTTGACATCTACATTTGTTTTAAAGTGCGTAATTTATTTGATCATTTAACTTATGATATTTGCATAATATTAAGTTTTTCACTTGATTAAAATTAAATAATTATTAAATGTCGCCTTTTAATAATCAATTATTTAATTTACAATTCGTTTTATCAGGTGAAATTCCTTTTTTGTTTACTCGATGTTTTATAACGTAGAATTAAATGCCTCGTTTTATTTCTAGGCATTTAATTTTAATTTAAATTGTAGACACTAAATAATGCGAAGCATAATTTTTCGAAGGATTTCACATGGAACTGAATAACGAAACGTTTTTAAAATTGAGCCCATCAAAAAACAATGTTTGTAAATACTGAGAAGGTCAAGTTAATGAAATAAAACAATAATATTGTTTATTTATATCCAAAGGATATAAGAATGGATGTAAATAGAAAACAAAAACAAAGTTGGCTTACATTTTGTATTTTGAAAACGTTTCATTTATCAGTACCATGGATTTCACTTATTTATTTATTTAATGAATTTTATTTCTGAATTGTATTTAACTAAATCTTGAAGAAGCTGTAACGTTGAATCATAATTCACTCGTTTATCAAAGTCATATCAATATGTATTGTAGAATAATACATCTTTATATGACAGAAAAGTTTGACAAGTAAAATTTTGTTGTTTTAAAAGTAATCTGCGTAATCAAGTCTTTGTGAAAGAAAACACGAAAAAGATCGACTTTTTATAAACGAAATGCCGTGATTTAGTTACATCCGTTAAGCGATTGACTATTTCTAAAGTTTAACGAACGACGAGTTTTTTGAATGCATAGTGGTTTTTCGACATTGATCTTCGTGTATATTGACGTATCTTTTAATGGTCTTGTGCCTATTATTGCGAAATACACTTTACAAATGCTCAATTCTTTGTATTGCTTGTTAAGGTAAAATATCATTGGTTGTCCAATTCAGAAATTATATACACTTACCTTACATACTTTTAAGTTAATAACAATTTTATTATGGAACAATATATATAAATATATGATAAATTGTGTTTTTTTTTTTTTTTTTTTGTAATGTTTAAGTAAAGGATCTTTGTTGCATTTTTAGCAATGTTTACCATATTAATTTTAAATCGTTGATAAGTGAATATTATTTCTGAATTGAACAAATATTGGCAGTAATTCGAGCAGACTTCGTCAGCAATGATTCAAAGAAAATTGCATTCTAGCACTGTACCATTTAGCGTAAACCGTTCCTATAGTTATTCGTTTACGCGTCTAATCTGTTCTTTTGATCTTCGTTCTTCGTGTTAGTCAATTAGGCAAGATGTCGAACTTTTTTAATTGATCGACAAGATTTGAGGAATTCAGACTGCTTATTTTAAATGATAACTACAAAAAAGGAGACAAAAATGTACTAAATAATTGTAAACTTTGGAATATACATTTAGCAATTATGTTTTCAACTTTTCATTTACAAACTGCGGGTCACTATCTGAATTCCTTAAAATGCGACGTATAAATACAAATCACGGCCTTGCAGGATTTTTTCCTGCGTTCTTTTTTGAGCGAGAAATTTCCCTTTTGATAAACTCAATTTTTATAGTGCAAAATGTTGGAAAAATTCTCGCTTTCCTTACTTTTGTTTCTTTGAATGAGATTAAAAAAAATGTAATTGCTAAGTGATAGATAGATCAGGTTTTTGCATAAATTATCACTCAGTGTAGAACATAAGTTTTTACTGTGCAATTTGAAAAAAAGAAGAAAATGACAAAAATATATATTATTTATAATGATACAATAAATTGCAAAACCAAATTATCAATGGACTGTCTAGTGATTTTATCCAGGATAATATAAAAACCCTGGTGCCTCTTGCGTGCACGAAAATAATGCACTAATTGTACACTGTTTTATAATTTTCGATTGAAAAGTTCCGCTCGGAATATGACATTTTGTAATTATTATTTTAAATAGGCGTTCAAATGATGCTAAGAACTACGATCAATCTAAGAATAATCTACACTCGTATAAGGATCTGTTGCAATGTAAATAAACTTATATTTATACGATGAAAAATGATTCGCTTTATTTTTTTCATATAGATAATTTTATATCAACTTCAGTGATTTCCTAGAATCTATATCCAAAGACATTTTATGCAACAACAGCTGAACGAAAGTTTGTTTTGGCACGTAAATTTAAATATACAAAAATAATGTAATATTTTAACATCCTAAACCCTCCTAATTTAAAAAGAAGGTAATTAATAATTATTCATTAACATTCAGACGTTGAAAATCATTGTCATTAAACGTATGGCCCTAGTTGAAATGATTTGCCGAAAAATGAAAAACGCTGAAAAAGACTGAAAACCTGCTAAAATTGGGACTTTTCAGTATTTTTCATCATTCATTTCCACAAAAAGGCGTATTCAAGCTCAATTTACTCAGTTAAAAAAGGATTCACTTTTTCCATCCTTTTTTAACCGAGTGAATTGTTTGATTTATTACGCCATGTATGTAAAAATAAGCGTATACCAACTAAGATATTGATTTAAATCGCAATTATGATAAAGAAATGCAAAAATATATAATTAATATTACTAAGTTATTTATGTATATATTTTTATATACATTTCATATATTTACTTCCTTTCTTACTTACCTTCATATAATATATACACATATATATATATATATATATATATATATATATATATATTATATTAATAAATGAACAAAATATGTTGCCATCGATCTCCGATGCTATCATTCTTTACTTCACTTCTGCCTTTTATATTTTTGTTTTATTTTTAGTGGTGATTTAGTCATATGTAATCCTAAACTTCATTGTTTTCCTGCGAATTTATATAACACTTTTAACAGATCATATTTTATGGATCTCATATCCCATATTATCTTTTCTTGCGTATTTACGCTCGACGGATTATTAGATCAGTACTTGGATTTTTATTCCATACGACACAGTTCATTTCTAATGGCGTATACCAGCGTGAACAATTTCTTAATGTAAAAAAAGTAGCACTTATATGAAGCGAATTGTTCATCCTATCTTACTTTAAGAAATTGTTCAATTTGGAACGTGCGGAACATGCCAGTAATTTGTGAAAAACAGTGTCCTTCTCGTGTTTACATACGAATGTAAACAAACTTAAACAAAGAGAGAGAGCTACCAGTGCGAGGAAGAAAGAGAGAAAACATGGCCGAATCTGGTCCTTCCGGAAGAATGTCGATCATTGAAATTTCATCTCGTAAATCATTGCGGCATAAATATATATATTTTGCACACGACATCAATCCAGCCAACTTCTAATTTTACGTTACAAGTAAAACGAGAATGCCGGGGTGTGAAAAGGGAGAGGAAAAAAGAAATAACGATGTGTGCGCAAACACAAGCGGCCGGTTGTTTATCTCGCGCGGAATTCCCGGGCGATAATAAGTCGTTGGTATGTTTTAAATTAAATATTTTTCAACTTAATCAGCCCGCTTATAATTCATATGCAAAGCACTTTTAAAGAACAAACTTTAATATGCTAATTTAATGGAATTTATTTTTATATGTTTTTATATTCGGTTGGCAGTCGAATGTTTTCGTACAGTTCGATACTTCGTCACAGTTTAAAAGTGCAATAGGATAATTGCATTATAATTTTATTTTACGTAAGTAAGATTATAAACATATAAAAAATAATAAATAATAGAAAATAGTAATATTAATTATTTGTATGGTTAATATTTTGAGATAACCGTAAAATTAATTCGTAATAAGTTAATATTTTGATTATAATATTCAGCATTTTTGTTTTATTATTAAAGTTCTATGACGCAAATAAATAAAATAACAATTAAATACATTGAATTGAAATAAACGTGAATTAAAAGTCATGTTTGGTCTGGTAAAATTATTTCAGATGCAGAAATGTCTTCAATAAATAACCATTAAAAATTAACTGGATCGATTAGACCGGTGGAAAACCGCATGCTAAAATAATATCGAGATCAGAAGTCGCAGCAAGGTCACCTATTGGTATCATTAACGGTATCAGTTCTACATAACTTCATTCAGCAATTTTCTCATTTAATATTGAACGGAAAAATGCGTGAACTGAAGTTCCAAGGAAAATGCAGAATAGAATACAGATATAGAAGGATTATCATTTGGTTAATCGAAAATATGGTAAGAAAATTGAAAATATATTATCAATCGTAACAAAGATTATTATCAAACATTTTTGCAGTTATTTCATTTAAGTTAATTAATTGCACATTTTTTGCAATAAAATAACATGCAAATACGAATAGTACTTGGAAAACGAATAAATATATTATATGTATTTATGTAATTAGGATTTTTTTTGCGTCTGATTTACTAATGATTACTAAGTGTGATAATATGCAGTGTTTGTCTTCATTGTATAAGATAATGACTGTTTTTGTGACAAAGAAAACATTTTCAATTACGAGAATAGAAAACGGGAAATTTTTATGTATATACAGTCTCTGGAATGATAAGAGGATAAAAGAAAAATGAGAAACAAAGAAGAACGAGAGAATAGACTTTAGAATTTATAAAAGAAGTGACAACAAAATTAATGAGTTGTCCTCTCATATATTTTTCCCCCCATTATTACACTTTTGTTATGCAATGAAGGAGAAAAAATAGTTGTGGCATTGCACATTTATATTTTTCTGACACTATATATTTTACAACTTCGGGTGTAAAAGAGAAACTACGAAAGTTATTGAATTTATTTTATCACTGAAATAAAATTATATGTACATTTGTATGTACAATTTCAGAAATTTGATTCAATATCATTATATTACTTATTGTTTACAAATAATTTTGTAAAGTAAAAACAAACCGTAAAATTTTCTACTTAAATATTTTACGTGGGAATTTGTTAGTTATTGCGGACAACATTTGCAGGAAAAATAACATAATTATTATCAAATTGCAAGAGATTGTTGTAATAAAATAGTTTTTCCTCTAAAATTTAATGCAAGAGGCTAGTAATTATATACAAGTACATGAACCAAAGTCAAATAACATTTCTCAATGCAATTTTTATTAAAAATTATCTGTCTGTATGTATCTTTTTTTAAATTAACTATTGGGAATGATGACTTTAATTAATATTAATAATATATTTCATTTTCATATTTGTTAATATAGACAAAATATAAATTCATGGCATTGCTAGATCTTTTATAAAGAAAGACCTAAGATATACTTGAATCATAAATATATTACTTAAATAGTTCGTAAGAAGATGACAGTGCTGTCGCAATGGTTAACTCACTAAGCTTATCAGCGACCAACTAAAGAACATTAGTTTGAACTCAAAAGACATTAATTTTTTCGATAAATAAAATTTCTACAGGTGAATAAAATTACCACGTAGAATTACCTTGTGGACTTCCAAATTGAATTTGGAACTGATAGCAAGAAATATTCCAGAATGCTTCAAAGCCGGACATTAGAATATTTCCTTGGTATATTCAGAATATTTTCAGAATGTGTCAAAAATATTCTTTACCATTAGGGAATCTGACGTGTGAAATAAATATGGAATTTCCTTAATTGTATGCTTCGCGGAATTTTCATGTGAACATTTTAAATGTTGAATATCCTGGCCATGGTACATTAGCGCGACTCAATGCGATCTTTAATGATCCGAGAAGGAGAGAGCGAAGACAGGACGCAGTCCAGGAGGGAATGAGAGGGAAGGAACTTGCGAGGAGTCGAGACGAAACGAGGAACCAAAAGAGCGAGGCCGAGAAAAAGGAGAGGAGCGATACCGCAGTGCCCGGCCAATCCAGTTCCGACGTCGAGTACTGCCTTGATTGGTAGTCAGCGACACAATATACATCGGATCGGCGGAGTGTTGTGAATCGAGCGTAGGAGAACGTAGCGTATAAGGTGTCAGTTGTTTGGCGAAGTCAGTGACGCCAGAGAACCGATCCAAAGCGCACCGAGCGGAGATCGGTCCCGGGTCGAGATCCTTGTTCGCGGAATCGCGCCCTTTTCCGAGTACCCGAGCGCCAAGAGTTGATAGTTTGTGCGCTGGAGAGACGTACCTAAGTTTGGCAACCTCTTCTGCGCTCCTGCAGGTGAGTCACGTACTTAAAAATAAGTGTGTGATGCTCACCCAGGTGTAACCAGCGAAAACACCGCGAAAGCGCCGCGAAAAGTAACGCACGCTGGTACCAAATAAAGCCGAACCCCGCAAGTGGTGTCGGTGTTAAGAACGATCGTTCTCCAGGTACTGATTAATTGCGGTAATTTATCACGGATTCACGGGATTGATATGATTGATGGGTAATTTGTCGGGTATTGGCAGGTCTGTAATTGTGCTTTAATGGCCGAAGATATTTCCACGAATTGAAACTGGAACTGGAGAGCGATCGGTGAGGGATCGCAAATTTGGTACCCGCCAGTAGGAGGATCCAGAACAATCCTGCGGGACGTTAAAGAGTCTTCGAGCGGAGAATGTCGACGAACACTTGTATGGAGTGAAAAGTAAATGCCTAGAGCAGGATTACCGAAGCGGAATTGAACGTGCCTTGAATTGTTATTCGTGAGGATGTGTCTAATGGTGGACGACGGATGTACGGTTTACGATTTTACTGCCGAGGAATGCTTTGTCCGAATATTGCACCTTACAACCGCGGTTATCAAATTTCGTGTACACCAATGTAAAAATTTTTTTCTTTCTATTATTTACTTATTGACGATGAAAGAACCCAACTATCATTCAAGTCGTAAATGAATTCAAGATATTTTCATTCAAAATTGAATTCGGTAAAACTTTATGAAATCCATAAATTTTTTCAAACTTTCAACGCTTGCATTGCATGCTTTACCGCGTCGTTTATCTAACTGCACCATAAATATTTTAATATCACAGAAGTTATAAGAAAAAAAAGTCAATATTAATATTTCAATTTTACTGAATTCAATTTTCAGCTTACAAACATCTACAGGGAAAAAAGATCGAATGAAAATGAACCTCAATATCAAATCTTAAGAAGGGGAAGGGATATAATAGATGTATATAAAACAAAAGTATAAATCCAGAAGGGAAACTGGATTAGAAACTGGATAATTAGTATTATACGTCAACTTTCGGACGAGAAGAGTTGGAATGACTTTTGATGATAAATTGGGTGTTTTACATTGCACCGATGGACAGCGACGTTAAAAAAAGGAATTGATTAGAAATCGGCGATCGGAACGATGTCATTCGTAGGAATTGGGATGAACCAATTTTGCCATTTACAACAATGGTGGGAAGAGTGTCATCGCGGATGCCGTCGCATGAAACGGGAGAAATCGGCGGCATTTCTTGGAGTGAAAGAACCGCTCGTTATTTTGTTAACATAATCGCGTCGCGGGATTAGATAGTGCGTTGAAAAAGAAAGAAAGAAAGAAAAATGAAGCGCGATTTCATCTTCGCGAGGTTTCTTCTGCAATTTCGATTTAGCTATTGGAAATATCATCGGGGCCATGAAAAATTTTATTACGCGGCCTCAAAGGATACCGTGGCTTTCATCACGCGGGAATTACGGGCCAAAGTTATGGCCAGGTTGCGACCGATTAAGCGGGAATTATGAATCAACGCGATGCGTATCGCTGCTCTTGTTTTTGTTGTGGGATCTCTCGCTAACCTTGTGCTTTCGTTCGCTTGAAAAAGGCAAGGATCCCGCGTACCTTCCCACGCGCCGCGTTTCTTTCGCGCTTCTTTGTGCGCACATACGTGTGTACTTTTACGCGTATTCGTATAATCGCGTTTCTCAATGAAATTTGATTTGAATTTTAAATAGTCGGCGCCCAAGTACACGAAAATCAATGGCACTGCGTGGGAAAATCCGTGACACGCGTTTTCATCGCCCTCACTTTGTATCCTCCCGTGAGCGAAGAAGGAAAGCAGTTTTTCTTAATTGTAGAACAAATTATACGTGTGAACTTCTTTTAACATTATAATTTGAGCTAATTTTATTTAATTGCAAACAAAGATTATCACTATTCAATTTATTACACTGTATATTCAGAGAAAAAATAATGATATTCACTATATTAAGAGTTGCTTTTTGATTAATAACTATAATATTTTAGTTTTTGTTACCTAGATTTGTCTTTTTTACAAATTTTTTTGACGTACATTAAGAACAGAAGTTACATTAATAACTATTAAACTGTAACAGAAAGTGTAACAATTTTAAGGTAACCCTAACAAGAAAGACTATTTTTGGTAAATTTAAAAATTAATCTGAATATATCAAATAAATATTCTACTGCCAGACTCCAGAAATATTAATAGTACCATTTTGAGAGATTCTTATATATTTTTTTAATATTCCACTAATATACTATAAATATTATTCCCAATAAATTTTGGACTATTCTTTGTCATTGGAGAATATTCCTTTCAGTACATATGAGTAAATCTGTGACATCATATAGTCATAGTAGTACATCATTGAACAATAATATCGTTCGGCATTCACGTTTTTACTTCCAAGCCGACTTTTTCATTCGCTTCTAGGCGACAATTTTTCATTCCATTTTCATAGACGCGCTTTTACCGCACAGCCCGTCTCTCGTTACGCGTCTCGCTTGTTCTCACATTGCATTGCGCATTTTTCATCCGAATGTCTTCAGTTTGTAAAAACCCTTTCACGATATTAGGTGTCATTATTTCAAGCGCGGGACAGAAAACAGTCGGCGCCTTATCTGAATTACCGCACCGCGACTGCCATGTTTACATTGCCGAGCCGACTCGAACTTTCTTCCAGGTTAAAATTGCACCTCCCGCACCAGATGAATACAGTTATGCTTTCAACCTTCATTTTCGTTCAACAATGAAAACACTCCATTGTTCGTTGAATGAGTTATTTCGTCTTCTTCTCGAGTTTCCTTTTTTCTCTCTTCTGTCTCCGTTATTCTAATTATTACTATTGAATACGAACCGCGTTAACTTCATGAATATTCTTTGACTGTTTCGAACTCGGAAAGAAAGCAATTTTTATAATATATAATATGTTAATTGCGGAGGGTTTGTCACGCGGTGATTCATACCGAATTTTTAAACGACGGTTTGTCGCGCCGAGAACTGTTACGTCATTTTCCCGAATAAGTTCTGTCGAATATTATTCAACGGTAACGAAGAAGCAATTGTAATAAATAATGCGCTAGAATAAATGGGGTAATGGCACGCCGATTATTGTACAAATATATTTATTGTTTTATATTTAATATAAGAATAATATTAAGTTTCCTAGTTCAAAGATCATGAAGTTTCGACTTCAAAAAATTGAGCCTGAAGCTTTCCCAAAAAACGTACAATTTTAAGCGATATTCGAAGCATTTTCCAATTTCAATATTTCATCGGAATTCAATGAGAAAATAGAAATAAACGTTGAGCGATTGTATCGAACATTCGTGTCAAATATGCAAAGATTTATTTTCATAGGACTTCGAATGAGTATTGGGTTGCGCATCATTATAGTACGCACGCTGTCGGCTACATTGAAAACGTTATCTGACACACTTCGACTTTCTCGTATGCCATCTTCGTGCACCACACGCAGAAGCATCTTTTTTTTTCTGGATACTATTACGCGCGCAGGTGGCTTTATGCGCATATACACCGTAATTCATCCGAACATACCATTTATCCAGTATCGATGACTGCACTGAGAAAAGAAGTTGGGATAAAAATTGTTTTACTGTATCAAAAAGTGGTGGGACGGAGTCATTCTTGTCATAGTTAATGTACATTTTAAAAGAGGTTGTACAAGTTCGTGTGATCCAGTATAATAAAAAGTGATCGTTTATCTTGTAACCCCTTTTAAAACGTATAATAAATATTACACGTAAACAAGTCTTGTCCCCACTTTTTGGCACAGTATAATCATTTTTAATTTAACTTTTATCCCAGTTTAGTTCACTGGTTTTGGAACGTAACGTCCATAGAAATAACAATAATTAATATTCGTTTGTCAAATCAGATATCAATGGGATATTTATTTAATCCAGATCAAAGATTCGTTGCACAACTCTTACACGAGTTCGTCATCAAGCAATGAGTGATTTTTGTTTTAAATCAACACGACGTATTATAATTATATTCAAATTTTATAACCACAACCGCGCCGTTTATTGCCCAACACAGCTAATGTTTTATACATCGTAATTCATCTTCCGTCTTTAATGTACATTATTTTTACGCATATTTAACGTAATTTGATATTATTTATTAACACATATGCTGCGATTGAACTTTTCCTTTAATGGCTATTCAATTATTATTGTACGCAAATTTATTCATCGTTCAAATTTATTGGGCTTGTATTTAGTTGCGATTATTATTTATTGAATAAAGATTTCATTGCCGTGGTATATGTGGCGTTGTATATGGGTCACTTTTGGGATTCGGAAATGAGCTGCTTGTGTGCCACATTTGCTAAGAGAAAAATATCTGTTCCAACTGAAAAATCAAATACATTAATGGAGTAACTAACTTTTCGGTTAATTTCACTGATGATTTCATTTAAACAACTAACTTCCAGTTAACATAACTGAAATATTTTTCTCTTGGTGTACAATGTGTGGTTGGGTGATGTGGACGTTAAGAAGTTGTCCAGTGGATTTATAGTAATGGATGCATTAAATTATATGATATATTTAGAATTATGATAAATAGGATTATATATTACATTGTAAAAGGCGCGACTTATTCTATTCCTCCATGTAGCATTATCAATCAATAATAAATTTCTCTCAGTATAGATCGAAGCAATGTCAAAACTGTCATCCGCGATTCATCACGGTATCTCGCAATTAACATACGATAAGCCGGGACTCCCCTTATTATATATTTATATTGGACAAAACGTTTGGACAACTTATCGTAAGCGTATAATTTATCGGGCATTATAATTGAGAAGTTGAACGTTAACACCGACGCGGCTTGTCGCAAAATAATTGCTCTTACACTTTTTCCCGGAACGGCATTGTTTTTCGCCCAACTCCGGTGCATTACAATTGCCGGTTCGTGCGGCAGGAAAAGCTTATTCCGTTACGATCATTATTATATTACGACGTTACGGCGAGTAAACAAAATTCCCCGGATGAGTCAGCTAAATAAATCGCAATCCGCGACTGATAAAGTCACCGCCGTAACCGAACATCAAAATTGTCATCGATGCAGGCATATTCCGTCGATAATTTGCGCGATAATTACCCGAGATTATTGTCCCAGGAAAACTGTAAAGGAAAAAAAAAGACACCATTAAAAACGAGCCTCGACAAGTCAGCATTATTTTTAATAATGACCTCGCGAAAACCGGAATTTAATTCATTACAATATTTCCATTCTTAAGAGCGCGCGCACGCCTGACGCGTGGGCGACGCGAGGAATATATTTTGTGGCCCGCATCAAATGATTGTTAATTCGTTTTGCATTGCAGAACCGACCCGAGGAAACATGGACTGGCGCTGGCCTTCGATATTTTTGTTGTGCAATCTCGTCGCATGCTCGTCCGCGGCACCGTACGTATACACACAATTTGCATCGAACAATCTCTTTTTTTCTTCTTCCTCTTCTTACTCTTCTTCCTCTGCCATCACAATGAAATTATGTTAATCCGCACTTTCGATTTAACGAGCAAACGCCTCGGGATGGCTTATTGCTCGCGGCATTTTGTAATGCAAAAATGACGCAACGCGAGTTCCCCTTAATTAGAGACACTTTGAATGTCCGTATGTGGGGCAAATACGCGGCTTATCAGGGCTACACGCTCGCTGGATGCCGGCGTGATCGGTACGGAAAAAGTTTTACTGTAACGGTGCCCCACATACAGGTGACATACGTTTGCATATGTCCGCTAAGATCACCGTGCATTGGCAGGTACTACTCCGTGATTGGTCCAAAAGTGGTTCGCCCCAATTCGGAGTACCATGTGGCTGTTAGCACCGCCGGAGTTTCCGCACCTCAGCGAATACTCGTGGAACTGGACGCGACTTTGGATAATGGCGAGACCTTCAATGCCTCGGAGATCGCGTGGGTTGAGCCTTATTCCACGAGGATAGTCAAATTAGAGGTAATAATGTGTTAAACATAGGTTTTTTAGAGCTTGACCTTGCGGAGACGGTTTGCTAGAAAACTCGGAAAAGTTAAAAAAAGTGATCAGAAATTTCCAGAAATACTTGAGAGATTGTTCAAGAATAGTCGGAAGAGGTCGGGAAATACTTGCTTTCTTGACATTGTTTGTGAATATACATATATCTCATCCAAATATTTCATAATTGAAATCTAAACAAATAATCTTTTTCTCTTATTTGATTAATTTTTGTCTCAGAAAAATTATGTTTTTATTCGAATTTCGGACATTTAACCTTTACGTTAGAAAGATTGATTTATTTACTTTGAAACTACATACGACTTTAATTGTACCAAATGTAAACAATATTCTAGTTGACTACCGGATATTTTCAGTCATTGCCTCGTTATAGATAAAATTTATCTTTACTGTGTGATGTAATTTATTCTTATTGCTTGAACTTTTCTATTTTATTTTAGATTGGCGATACCAGTCCTGGTAAATATAAGCTCAGGACCCGAGGGTTATCTGATTTCTACTTTGAAAACTCAACAGATGTACAATATGTTCACAAAAGTTACTCTGTATTTATTCAAACTGACCGGGCTGTGTACAAACCTGGAAGCAAAGTTATGTTCAGATGTATAGTTCTTGATTCAAGATTAAGACCAGCTTTGACCAGGCAAACGGATATTTACATTGCCGTAAGCTCCTTAAATTTTATAAAAGTAATATAGAAAAAAAGATAATACAAATATAATAAAAATATAATAAGAAACGTTGTTTTTAGGATGGTGCTGGAAACAGGATAAAGCAATGGAATAAATTACCCTTGACAAGGGGAGTTTATAGCGATGAAATAGAACTATCAATGTCTCCAGTTTTAGGCGACTGGAAGATAGTGGTAAATGTGGAGGAACAAATATTTGAAAAAGGTTTTCAGGTCGCGGAATATGTGCTGCCCAAGTTTGAAGTCACAATAGACACAGCGAAAGATGTAACTTTCAAGGAAGGAAGAATCTTTGCCACCATTCACGCTAAGTATGCCTATTAATACTCGCAGTTAATATTACTAGTTGTTATAGTATAGATTAAAACGAGACATTTTTATAATACAATATTTAAACCAGGTATACTTATGGAAAACCAGTTAAAGGCGAAGCTACTATAACGGCATATCCAGATATATTTTCTGGTGTTATTCAACCAATCTTCCAAAATCCCATTCGAAAAATCTTACCCATTGATGGAAAAGTTACAGTCGAGTTCGATATTGTCAATGATCTCAAGTAAGTTGATAATAATTTGTCGTTTGATTAAAATGTATTCAAATTTGCTCGAGCAATTTATTGTAATTTGATTTAGATTGATGGACGAGTATACTCGACCGGTGGAGATAGAGGTTGCAGTGGAAGAAGCTTTAACTGGTCGTAGACAGAACACTTCTGCACAAATAATGCTCCATAAATATAAGTACAACATGGAGCTCATTAAAACGTCTGAATACTATAAACCTGGATTGAAATATACCGCTATTGTAAGCGAAATTACTCAATGTTACAGTCATTTTTAAATTATTATGATTATCATAATTAACTGCTTTATTTACTGTAGTTGAGATTGCATTACCACGATGGTTCACCAGTGCGAGACAAATCTAATCCTGTTCAAATTTCGTATGGATACACTTTCAATCAATCAGCCTATACGAATATCACCAGAATGTTAGATGACAATGGAATGATTGAGTTGAATTTCTACCCTCCGTTCCCTATAAACAATTTGTCTTATCCACTAAATATTGAGGTACGAATTTAATAATTTATTTAATTACAGAAACTATGATTAGAATTCATATTTAAATATTTCATTAGGCACAATATTTGAATCGTCATGAATGGTTCCCGCCAACAAACCAAGGCATGTCTCCAAGTAACACTTACATTCAGGCTATGTTGTTAACTAAAGATCCAAAGGTATTGCTCAATATTCGTCTATAATTTAACCTAAATCTTATTATGTGTAACGTTTAAATAACCATTACAGGTCAACCAAGATATTGAAATTGAAGTCAACTCTACTCACCCACTGAAATATTTAAGTTACAAAATTCTTGGCCGCGGCGATATCTTATATGCCAATTCCATTGCCGTACATGATCAAACCACCGCTACTTTTAAGTTAGTATTTAGTTGAATTAATTATCGGTTATTAAAATAGAAAATCAGATATAATGCATGTTTTAATACTTATTTTAATTTATCTGTATAGGTTCTTAGCGACTTATGTAATGGCTCCAATAGCACACGTTTTAGTATCTTACGTGAAGGATGACGGTGAAGTAGTAGCAGATTCCCTCGACATTGAGTTAGATGGTACACTGCAAAACTTCGTTGACATTAAAGTAACTCCAGGTGAAACCAATCCAGGAGCTAATGTTGACCTTACAATTACATCCAAACCCAATTCCTACGTGGGTATTTTGGGGGTAGATCAGAGATCATTGTTATTGAAATCCGGAAATGATATATCATTGGTAAACTATCATTAAGTCACCATAAACAAATTATAGATATACAAAATTAATTAGTGTATAATTATCCCCATATATTTTATTATTAACAGGACCAAGTTAAACAAGAACTAAGGTCTTACGATCAAAGCGAGATGTCTCCATATGACAATTACGGATTTAGAGCGCCTTACTGGAGGACTGGCTCAGCAACAGCGCAAGATGTTTTTCAGGTAAGCAAACAAGTTTCTATGTTCATGCGTATAAATTAACAATTGAGTGTTATGTGATTATTAATCGATCGTAAAATTAATTATTCTTGTAGAAAACTGGCGTGGTAGTTCTGACAAATGGTTACGTCTTCGAGTATTTCTCAATTCGTAAGTAAACTTACTTATTCCTTAAGACTTAATGGAAAACAAAACTTACAAAACACTAAAAATATTCGGAACTAATGATTCTAATAATAAGTTTTAGTTGAAACTTATATAGTCACAACAATTAATGTTTATTTACATCCCTGATGTACCATAACGAAGGTATTGTTTCGATTCAATAAGTAACGAATCAGTGTAACAAAATATATTATTAATATAGCATGAAAATAACTGTCTCGTACAAAATACAGTCTAAACTTCGTCCATTCTGAAGTAAAGAACTGGCTCAATCCTACGTTTCTAAATATTCATCAAAACTTAACGTGGCTTGTATATGCATAGTGTACTACAGATCTAGTCTCGAAGGAGTTGCGTTCGCATCTGCTGCTGCAAGTTTAAGTCCAACTGCAATCCCGTCCGAGAAGATGAAAGTTCGCAAGAATTTCCCCGAAACCTGGCTTTGGCAAACGCTTGATGCTGGGTAATGCCAATTAATTCAATAAACTGTATCGCACTTTCGGTCTCATCTCCAATTGCGAGAGCTGCCTGAAAGTAAAATAGTTTCTTCATTAAACAATTTCTGAATTCCTTACTGAATTCGTTTCTTCTTAAATACGTGTACACGGATAATCATGCCCAACAAACGTTTTAACATAAGTGATACAATTATACAGATTTATGTTGGAGCGCTTTTTTTCCCATTATGAATGAGTACAAAATGATAATCATCACTTCTATTAATCTCTCTCATCATTCATCGGGTCTGTGCCATTCTTACTAAACTGCTTGGGCCGATATGATCTGCCTCAGAAGATATGAAATAACATCAATAACGTCCTTGGTAGTTGGGTTTCTAGTGCATTGCAGAGGTGGATGGTTTAACAAAACAGTCTAAATTTTAATAATTTTCTTTATTGTTATATAATTTAACTTTTAAACAAATTACTGGAAGAAAAAAAAGATTTTCGAAAATCAAGTAAATCAATCGTATTCGGACTAAAATTAGATAAGAAGTGTAAATTATATTTCTTATCAATCATCATATGACTTATACCTTGTATTGAAAAATATACCGGGCAATTACCGATCGGACTTGCTATTGGATAATACCAAGTGATAAGTATTTCAGGATTGCCAGGTTTATTTTTAACCGTACAAGGTTGCATTTAGGTATGTAGATAACAAACGTTACTGTATATTTGTAAATTACATGGCATGAAGTTGTATTGCAGGACAACCAGGGTTTTTGGAAGGTAGAGTAACAGGCTCGCCTCACGAGGTGTCCACATTGCGACCAGACAATGGTCCGCCTCTAGTGCACAGAATTGTAACCAGACCACCACTGGCAGGTCCTTACGCGTTCTCTCGCATTCCGACCCCTGTATGGAATAAGCCCCGTGTTTTCCTCATGCATGATATCTTAAGCACTTGGCTTTTCGCAAACTTCTCATCAGGGTATTTATATACATGTCTACTATCGCTTACGTATATGTTCTTTTGATGAAGTTGTTTCATGATACCATTGCATGATCTTGGATCGTCACGAATTCGAGCGCATTTCGTTTTTGTAAATACGTCACATTTTCGTCACAAATGTCATAATTGTTCATTGTTAAACGGTATCGTACAACAATTTCTGCTCATCACTGTTCTCTATTCCTAAATTGTAATTCATTACTGTAATTACTCGGGCTCTAATTCGAATTTGCCATATTAATTATTAATATGGAATCTTTATGGTGTAGGATTGAAGGAAAAACAGTGATCAAGCGACAAGTACCTGACAGTATCACATCTTGGGTATTGACAGCCTTCTCTGTAGACTCCGTTCATGGTTTTGGTCTTATAGAACAACCAAGAAAGGTATAATTTATAAACTATTATTACTTCCTACAAACTGTTATTATACACATTATTATACGTAACAAAAAGTGATTCAAGAAGTAGTAAAATTGTGAAAAAATATTTACGAATATTGACCATTTATTTCAGCTAAAAGTGTTCCAACCATTCTTTGTATCCGTCAATTTACCTTATTCCGTTATTCGAGGGGAGATAGTAGCTATTCCAATTGTCGTCTTCAATTATATGGACAAAGATTTAACTGCAGATGTCACACTGAACAACAATGATAATCAATTCGAATTTGCTGAGGTATCCAACGAAGTTCACGATCAACCAAGTGAGTTATTGACTATTCCTTTTTGTTTCTTAGAAAACTAGAATAAATGTTGCGTACCGAACTATAATTATTTTTGTTTAATATAGAACTTGAGCTGTATCGTAAGAAGAGAATAGAAGTGAAGAGGCAATCTGGAGCTTCTGTATCTTTCATGATTATTCCTAAAGAAATTGGACCTATGACCATTAAAGCTTCCGCTACAAGTATCTTAGCTGGAGACAGTGTCGAACATAAACTACTCGTTAAGGTGATTATAAGCAGTGATTTTAGTCCCACTGAACAAGTATGGTTTTACTAATCAGATATATAATGGTTTTCGATAGGCTGAAGGAGAAACGCAGTACAGAAACAAAGCTATCTTTATAGATCTCAGAAATACAAGGTCATTCAAAACTAATATCACTGTTGATATTCCTAACAACATAGTGCCAGGTTCTGAATTTGTTGAAGTTTCCGCTGTTGGTGACATTTTAGGTCCAAGTATACCAAATTTGGCTAACTTAATCCAAATGCCATCCGGTTGTGGTGAACAAAACATGTTAAACTTTGTACCAAATATTGTGATTCTAAATTATTTGAAGGTAAAGACAAGTAAATTAAAGATCTCGATAATCTCTAATGTTAAATTTTCTCTTCTGATGTGTAAAATTATTTCTTTTAGAATACTAATCAGCTGAACCAAGCGGTTCAAAGTAAGGCTTTGAAATACTTAGAAATAGGTTATCAACAAGAATTGACCTACCGACACATGGATGGATCTTTCAGTGCTTTCGGAATGTCTGACGTAAATGGCAGTACATGGTTTGTAAAAAAATAGTTGAATTAAAGAAAATAAATGTTATTTGAAGTTTAAGCTAATATTAAGATTTGTATAGGCTAACAGCTTTCGTTGCAAAATCATTTAAACAAGCCGCAGAATACATCTCTGTTGAAAAGAATATAGTTGACGAAGCTTTGGAATGGTTGGCTAATATCCAAGCGCCTAATGGAAGCTTTCCAGAAGTTGGAAAAGTTAGTCACAAAGATATGCAAGGCGGCGCCGCAAAAGGACTAGCTTTAACTGCTTACACTTTGACCGCGTTCATCGAAACTAAGGTAAGACAAGTGTATTGTAAAACGATTTAATGCAAGTCCCGTTTCAGAAACTTTTGACAATATAGTTAATGTTATTGATTGGTAACTCTTCAGGATACTACGGATAAGTTTAGAAATACGATTAACAAAGGTGTAGACTATATAGTACGAAACATGAAAGATCTGGACGACGTGTATGCCTTGAGTTTATGCACTTACGTGCTGAATCTTGCAAACCATCATTACGAGGAAATAGCTTTTAATATTTTGGAGACTAAAGCTCAAACCAAAGATGATTTGAAATGGTGGAGTAAACCCATTCCCGAAGGGGATAACAATCCTTGGTACTCATTACCCCGTTCTGTGGACGTTGAAATGACTTCTTATAATCTTTTGACTTATTTAAGAAGAAACCTTGTAACTGATTCTATTCCGTTAATGAAATGGTTAGTGAAACAGAGAAATGCACAGGGCGGCTTTGCTTCCACTCAGGTAAATAACTTTATCCTTTCACATTTTAACATTAAGATATATTTTTATGTACAATTGTGATATTACAGGATACTGTCATTGGAATTTACGCTCTATCTAAATTAGGAGAAAAGTTATCTACAAAAGACAACAGCGTATCTATAACTTATCACTATGAAAATGGTGGAAGAAATCAGATGAATATTAACCCAACTAACGCAATGATTTTGCAAAAACAACCTGTAAGTTGAATTGAATATTCTAGTCAATCCCATTTACCTAAAAATTGCCTCGGTAAACGAGCAAATTTTAAAGATTATTAAATGTATAAATCGTTATTAAAACTCCTTGGTAAAAAAAAATAAATATTAACGTTTTTCAGTTACCTCCTAAAGTGCGATCTATTAATATAACAGCAAACGGAAATGGATTTGCAATCGTACAAATTTCTTCTCATTACAACTTGAATGTAACTGGAGCCTGGCCTCTTTTCACTTTAGATCCTCAAGTGGATAAGATATCAAATGCTGATCATCTTCAACTTTCTATTTGTTCAGCGTAAGTGTTAGTTAACTGTCAATCGTAAGTAGATATTCTGGAATAAACTAATCTTTTATTTCTAATATAGGTTTGTACCAACGAAGGAAGTAGTTGAAAGCAATATGGCTGTTATGGAGGTGAGCCTCCCATCAGGATTTACGGTTGATATGGATGCACTGCCTAGTTTAGAAGTATCGCAGCATGTTAAACGTGTTGAAACGAAAAATGGAGACACAATGGTGGTATTGTACTTCGACAAGGTATAGTATTATTGATCAAAACTCATTTAAATTATAATCTCTCGTAAAAAGGAAATTAATTAATAATTTATTTTTTAGATGGTACGAAAAGAATATTGTCCTACTATTTCGGCATTTAGGACCCATAAAGTCGCTAAACAAAAACCAGTACCAGTGACAATTTACGATTACTATGATTCATGTAAGTTGAAATAGAATAAAATTCATATAAATTAATGATGAATTTAACTTTAAAGTGTTAAAACAACTTAAAACGAAGTAAAGTTTATTTTTAAGGGGAGTAAAAATACTTTACAAACATATATTTGAAAGTTGCATTTTATTTTTGAATGATATCTAATGTATTTTTCTTTCAACTGCAGCTAGACGAGCCAGGGTATTTTACGAACCAAAGATGACTACAGTTTGTGATATTTGTGAAAACGAGGATTGTGGAGATGTGTGCGTGAAACAAGCTAACGTCAGCGAGCAGAAAAATGGAAACTCACACGCGGCCACTGTACTTGTAGATATAAAGCTTTTCTTCTGCTTATATTATTTAATTACAAAGATGCTCTAATATGTATATAATTTTTAAAAACAGTATTGTTGCATGACTTATCAAGTTGCGATTCGAACCGAATCGCAATCCTGATAGATAATAAAAAAAAAAACTTTTGCACCAAATCGTGCTTTATTAACACGCGAAACATTGAAAAAAAATCGTATTTTCTCTTGGATTGAAATTTCTTTACGCAAGCGTAATTTATGTAATTATAACAGTTAACTAATCAATGACGATGGTTATGAAAATATGTCAACACTGTTCTGAAAAATATATATGAATGTATGCGTGAGTGAGTCGATTATGTATTTTGTATATATGTTTGTTTGTTTTCTTCTTACGTAAGGCCTTAGGAACCAGTTTTTAAATTCGATTAACGTTTTCCAATTTTAATAAAACTGTAATTTAAACTAGATTACTTCGAGGCAAACAATCGTGTCAGCGTTGAGAATATGTAAAATATATTTTGAATTATTAAAAACCATTTTCACAAAACATTGTATGTTTTTTTTTATTTCTCATGCGTAAATAATTATAATAAATGGATTCTTTTCTTATTTATTAAAACATAGAATTTCCTAATTATTTAAAATATGTCATGTTAATTAGTTCTAAATTTCAATTACATATTTTCCCCGACGTAAACGTAGTGATCGTCTCCATCTGGATGGCCTTTCTTATAAATAAATTCATTTTTAGTTAATAGTTTCTCAATATCCATATTCTGATGTTGCATCATTGAGGACGATGAACTTTCGACTCCATAATTGCTGTACAATCCTCTTCCATATTTTGTACAAGGTAGTGGTGGCACTTGTATTGCCAGGCCTCTCGCTAGTTCTCTTTTATCCAATTTACTCTTCAAACCAGCAATTTTATGGGAGATATGATGACGAGCCTTCTCCACGAAAACATCTGCTTGTTCAGGAGATTTGCCCAATACTGTTATTAAATAGTATCGATATATATCTAGAAAATGTCATAAGTAAAGTTATTTTATTTAAGTAAATTATTAGGTAATTTTTAACAAATGAAAGATGTAATATAAAATTTGATACAGTTACTGTTGCGAGATATAAATTTTAATTACCTTTTATAGCTAATAATTTAATGGGATTCAATGTTTCTTGTGGTTGCAATTGTTGCTTATTTCTGTTGCTGCCCTTTCCAGAGATGGTGCTCTTGATTAAAGTGTCCACCCCGTAAACAGCTACCGCCATTTGTTTCACGAATTGCGATGGTTGTTTTGCTCCAAACTTTATATTGCAGTAACTTTTGTAAGGAATCCATTCGCCATGACCTATGTATATCTGTTAAAATTAAGATTTACTATATGACACATTGATTAAATAAGTAAGTAATTTTAGTTAGATATACTGGAATATTAATTTACCCATTCTCTGTCTTCACTGACATATCCAACTTGTTTTTCATTCTGGACATGCCTCATATGAATTTCTATAAACATTTAATACATATTTTAATAAGGTATGTAATATTTTACAATAAATTAATAAACCAAAAAGTTTACCAAGTGCATAAGTTTGATTTATTCTATAGTAGAATTTCAGAAAGTGAAAAGAAAATAGACATATATGTATATACATGCAAAGAAAATAATAAGCTGCATTAACATATATGTTTAAATATGTTTTATAATATTTAAAAATATGTTAATATAGTAGAATTAAGAATGTGATTATAAAAATAACATAGTTCTGTCTTCTCCATTTTTCTATAGATGTATGTACATAGTATTAATAAAAACTATTCTAAAAAATATAATAAAAAGATGTATATTTTTTCAGTATGCATTTATTAATATATTGCTTATATATCTGCCTTAGTTAAAGATGGTTTTTCTATCGCAGTTTACGTATTACCCTGAAACAAATCGAATAGTATTAATTCAATTTTTTTAATTAATTATAAAATTCTTGCATATAAAAATTATGCTTCACTGTTATCGCTTAACAGTCTTAGCTGAAAATAAAAATAAATATATTTTTAAGTTTATAAAAGTTTAACAATACATATGGGTTTGGAAATAAATATTCAATTTTTCGTACAATAATAATTGAACAATTGACTGAATAATTGGTTAAAAATAATCATTTCTATGTCATTTTCACAAATTTTTATTATTTTCTTTATCACATAAACTTTTTTTTAGACTTTCTTTCCCCAAAGTCTCATTTGTAGTACTCACTGATCTCTATCTAATAGATCTGACATGGATGTGAACTCCATCAACTTCAAGTATTTATTTCTTCTTATATGTTTTCATTATGGAATGTCCTTCCATTTCTCTAACATATTTTGTCTAAAAATAAAAAAAGGCTTTTAAATATGGGTTTTAAATAACAATTTCAATGAATTATTTATTGTCTTGAGAAAAACCTGCCCCTTTGATATGAGTTGAAGTAATACAGATAAAATTGACTACACTTCAAATGATTAAAATTAATTATTTATTTAAAGAATTTCACTAATAATATATTATATAAAGTATGAGAAATAGGTCACAATGACACATTTAGTAGATAGTATGACATAAACAAATAAATATTATAAGTTCTCTGGCCACAAAAAACAAATAAATAGAAATATACAAAAATAAACTGATATAACCCTTGGTAAAATAAACAGAAAATAAACAAAATTAATTATATATAGAATTTAAAACTTGTCTATAAATAAAAATGATCACTTACTTTTTTTCTTTGTTATAAATCCAGTATGGCCACTTGAAATCTTGTAAAGATTAGCTAGAACCAAATACAAATGTAAAATTAATTTAATAAATAAAAATTTATCACTCAAAGTATTATTATCTGAAAATTGATGTTTAATATAAGCAAATATTTATTTATTAATTTAAACGTTAAAATATATTTTAAATGATCAATTTTCTTTTTGTTAAGAACAGTTTGTCATATATCAAATAGACGTCATACCTGAAACATACAAAATATTTAATCATATGTTAACATTTTATAGATAGAAAAAATAAAAAGTACCGAGTTAATACCATTACACATAAATTATAAATATTAAAATTATATGAATCTGAAAAGAAAATTTATTAAAATAAAAATATACATGTACACATATACATAATCATTTATTATATATATATATATATATATATACTTATATTAAATTCTATAATATATAGTGAAACACAATATAACTTATATATATATGTTTACTTGTCTGTATGTTGTAACATTTTATGGATGACATTTCGACCTTTTATTTAGGTCCTTTTCAAATATAACAATTAATCTTGTTCTGTTTGTCTACATTATATTGCATATGATTATAATTCTATTACGATAATTATGTTCAAAATTCAGTTCAAACAAAGTCACTGAAGCAAACAAATATTAAATATATGACTGGATATTTTAGAAATATTATATGTTTGGTGGATATATAGAAATATAAAGTGGAGAGTTTGAATATAAGTCATATAATAATATGAAATACAATATACACAAAAAGAATAAGATTAATTGTAACACCTGAAAAGGATCTAAATAAAATGTTGAAACGTTTGTCTAAGTCATTAACATGGATAAATAATTATGAATTAAAATGAAATATATTCATTTGTCTGTTGAAAACAGTCAATATAAAGAATCAAATAATATAACTTAATTCATCATTTTAATTTACTTAAACAAATTGTCTAATTAAAGTGATCAAGATTATTGCTATTATACAACCTGCAATAATATTAACACCAATAATATTAAATTAAATAATAAAAATGCTCCATTCTCTAAAAGTAAATTACAATTATAAAAGATTCTTTCTCTTTATTCAATAAATAAAAGAATAATTGTGAAGTACAATAAAGGATATATGATATGTAATGAAACAAAGTTTACTACAAAGGTGGTAAACATAAAATTATATACATGACATATTTTTGTTATAAAAAATTAAACTCAAATAAAGGTAAACGAATGAAAAGTTTTTCTATCAATTTCAACAATAACTATTTCTAGAGGTTATGATCCTTAATTATCTGAAACTTTCTCGAATGGTATGATTCCGTTCCATTTTTTCTCCTTTTTGTTGTACCAAAATGCGCCACAGATATTTTTTATTTAAGATTTCATCGATGTTGACATATTCGAATGCTTCTTTGCAGTCACACACTTGACGTTTTTATATCAAAATAATACTACTGACAAGTGTTATTGGATTCTTCTTGACCGGGCGAGATATTATACTATTTCTCCTACAATCCTGTAACCCCTTCCACTTCACTATTCTCTAAGTGGGGAAAGCTTTAACGCAAAGAATATAGAACACCATACATTAATTTTCTTCTATATTGTTCCTATTTATTAGGTTTTGGCAAATGGAATATTTTAAGATGTTCACGTGTACCCTTTTGTAGGCAATATACCTGTATGGTACCAATAATATTATTTTATGACTAAAATAATGTATGTTTAATGTACTTGAATAGTCTACAAATAATGAGGAAATAGAAAGCTTTAGAGACGAATAATTACTTTCTACTGGTTCTAATTAATTTGTCTATTCTCCGCTTGGAAATTAAAGGAAATAAAAACAACTTATTACTAATTGTTTTCTATAATGTTTTTTTTTCTTTTTCCAACTTATCGTAAGAATCATTACAAAAAGCAAAAAAACCTAATGATATAATTCTTTTTTTCAATTTTATGGCATGTTTTAGCTTTTTTTTTAATAAATTAAAATTTATTTAATTAAAAAAGAGGGACAATTCTGTTTATATAAGTGCGTCCTTTTTTAATTTAAGAAATCGTTCGAGCTAGAACATGTCATATATATATAGAAATTCATTTAAGTTTTTATTGGTACAATTTAGTTTATTCTTGTCGAATAAATGACATGAAATAATATTCATCCATCTATTTTTAAAGAATAAAGTTTAACGTGAAGTTGCAGTTACTATTGAAAATTGGCGCGCATCTGCGTGAAATATAAGCAAACGCGAATAAATGCATTAAGGTGATATTTAAGGTCTGCTGTCACGGAGTTAGTGCCTTTCATAATCAAAATTTAATTAAGGTGATGCAGTAAGTCTGCTGCCACGGAGTTAGTGTTTTTGTAATTATTATTCTGTGAATGCTGATTTGATGCTTGCAATTGATTCAGCATATTTTTTAGACATGGGAAAATTGTATTCAATTAAAAAGTCTGAATTTTTAAATCAATTTTATGCGAATTTAGGGACCGCGTTTTTTTAACACTTAAAAAACGCGGTCCCTAAATTTGCTTGAAACTAATGATAAAAATTCAGTTACATCATTGTTAAATAATCTCCCAGATTGAGAAAATGTGCTGAATCAACAACATCAATTAATTCTAATTCATTTTAATAAAAACGAATAATACCCTAATCTAGTAATTAACGCTTACGGCATCATCTTAATTAATATTTTATGATATATAGACCAGAGCGCCATTCTGGGGACACGGGAGTACAATTTAATTCGAAAAAATATATGCCCTGATAAATATTCTCAAAGAATAGTGGTTTTTACGATTTTTTTGTCGTCTGCTCGAAAGGAAACAGTAGAAATCACTAT
>JABFPN010001354.1:14402-30119 GCA_022817305.1 Leptoteleia sp. ZL-2020 | reverse complement strand
ATAAATATATGCTTTGTAAGAATAATGTATTCTTATTATAAATAGAATTTAGTTTTGTCCATATATTGAATGGAATCCCTATTTAATATAAGAAGATTCTATTACTCTTAAATAGACAGTTTTGTGAGTGTATAAAAAATTGAACATGATAATATTATTTGACTTACCAGTCTGCCATATTATTCGCACTTGTTCCTGGCGATGGGGAATAATATGTCCATGTCTAGCACTATCTAGAAATAAAATAAAATAAAATCTTTATAACTTAATGCAATTAAATGTTCATTCTGATAATAATAAATATAAAATTTAATTTATCATTATATAAATTAAGTACAAGCTACTGGAAAATTACTACCAAAAATAAGCAATTTGATTAAAAACCAAGATTTATTAAATTAAGATGAGTATATTGAGCGTCGTATAACATTAACATTTTAATTGTATAAATTATTTTTGTATTTTAAGTTGAGAACCTCTGATTTTGGAATATCTTATTTTCTGCTGAGTTGTTCTCTAGTAGCGTCTACTCCATTTATTATAATAATACCAAGAAGTGAATTTCTTCGACCAAATTGTATTCGAGAATTAAAAATATAGTGCCTGACGAATAAAACTTATGCATTATATATAATTACAATTAAAGCTTTATTCATCGCAAGTAGTTTTGAAAGCAGAATTAAGTACTGCAGTGCATCTAAAAAAAAAGTATCAGTTATCCCAGAATCACGAAAATGTAATAGGTAAGCAAACCTAATCATTTCATTCTTAAAATGAACTAAGAGTTTCCTTACAGAAATTTCTCCAATGAAAGATGTACCTTAAAATATTACGTAAACAAAGTAACGGAATGTACCAAACGAATTTCATTTGAACAAGAGATAAGAAGTAGTGCAAAATATGAATTATTAATGTCTCAGTAGGTAGAAAGCGATAATATAAACGATGCTTGGATAAGATGAATTATTGTGGATGAAAACGGATATTGAAAATCACGAGATTAAACTTTATCACATTTTGTGTAACGATGGCAGGGATATACGGAACAGGTCGTGATTAAATTTATACGTTTACATAGTTATTTTAGCCTTATTAAATTGATGAAAAATTCATGTTAAATGATATTAACTTTTAATCATTAAAATAAGTACATTATACCTCTCCATATGAAATTGAATCAATTAATTTTCATGAAATATTTATAACGTAATTCAATATTTCCACAATGCTTGAATAAAAATGCGTTTTATAAATTATTTATTAAGAGTTATCTTTCAGTTATTAATTTTTTATATGAAAAAGTAATTATTGAATTAAATGATAAAGTAGAGTACAAATTCAGACAATTATTCATTGAATTTATATTATTTATTCTACCGTTATATGCAACTATAATAAAATATTATTTGAAGTATATAAAAGGAAACGCTATTAATCATTTAAATGCACTGAACTAAATGCATTAAACAAAATATTCAATATTTAATGTATTTTTACTGCATTTTAATTCATCTAAAAACATCAAGTTCTTTCACTATTTCTCTTACATTTATATATTATACATATCGACTTAGTAAAGCTACACATTAACATTTTTTAAAAAAATTTTTAGTAATATATCTTATAATATGTTTATTCGTTGTTTGTGTGCCTCTTTAGTGTACGATACATAAAGTTTCATTTTAATCGTTTTGTTGAATATATAAATTCTCCTCGACAATTTTTATATCTATTTTTCTTTCTACCATTAAAGTGCATTTCAGCCCAAACGAAATAAATTTAAACTTTATTAATAGAACTTTAAGACACATCCAAAAACAAACAAAAATTATTCAATATTCCCAATTCTTTCTCCGTGTAATTGTTGTCCCAAAGTATGCGAATGGAAAAGATCAAAGAGCTTAAGTAAAGTTGAGTGCATTCCTCACACGAACAATGCGACATAAAAGAATTAGAACCATCGAAGTGGAAATAAATCGAATTTTCGATCTAATTAAGACGATAACCATAACGCCTAACGCACAAGCATACTCTTTTTTTTAACAAACTGATATACATAAATAAACAAACAATGTCATAAATATGACCAATTTACACACACCACGTAGGACGTAGAAATAAATAATTGAAAGGGCAAAAAGGTTTCGGCGAAAGCGAGAATATGATTATGAGAGAGGCGGTAATGGGATGCGCGCGCAAAAAATATATATTAAAAGATGTGAATGGCGGCTGTGCGGGTACGAAAAACGAGCCGGCGTTTGATTCCCATTGAAAAAATGGGCCTGGCCATTCATTGACGAGGCGCGGGGTTTTCGATCGAAAAGTCGAGCAGCGATCGGTAGCGTGTCCAATCGTTTTCCAAAGGCACGGCGTGAACGAGGGTGGCGAACGGCCGTCTCGGCGGTGAAGCGCAAGTTGATAATACGCGCGAAAGAAGCTTCTCAATTAGGCCGACAGGGTCGCCGCTAGGCGTCGGTGCTCGCGTCAGAGTGGGACGCTCGAACACGGGGAGCGCGCTCCCGCGCCGCTCGGGGAGGCGAAATCGATGATGACGTGGCACATATCCGGACGGTCGGTGTCCTTGAAGACCGGAGGCATTCCTCCGGGTGTCGGTCACGGATAATCCGAACCACTTCAGCGGCGTAACGAGCGCGTCGAAATCGCGAAGAAACCATATTCATGTCAAAACATCCTTCCGTCGCCACGTCATCATCTTCCCCCCCGGGACAAGAAGTAAGGTCGCTAATGAAAAAGCGCTCGTTATGCGTCTTTTTTACGCCACGATCGTGCGTACAAGTTGCAAACATTATTCTCTTTTCACGGGATTCCGCAAGAAAGAGGTGAACGAAATATTTTATTGAAGGCATCCAAATGCGAGATTGTAATTTTCGATCGGGACGTTCATTGCTTTTTATACCATACCGATAAGTTTTAATGCAACGCCGGCGTAAAAAAAAGTAAAGGCTCTTGGATAAAGTAAAACGAACTCCCTTAATTGCGTTTTCTGTTTAATAAACGAGTTTATAATGCAACTGTTTGCCGCGGACAAACTAACTAAATTAGGCTATCTTGCCGGCATCGGGCTTGTTGCTAGTTTTTGATCGTTAATTGAATCGTTATATTAGGTATAAACTAGTTTTATTAGTAATCGGTAATGTTACCTTTTATTGGCCGTTAGTATTCTCTTTTTAACACGTTTTTAATTTTGTACAGGTGGTACTTATTTCAGCCTTTACTTTTTGTTCGGTCTAAAATTTTATTTAATATAAACAGATTGCATATGGAGTATGTAAATATTAATTATAAATATTGAAAAAACATTTTTTTATAACAATATAATACCGCGTGATTTATTAATAGCTTAATATTTATTGGATGTTGCAAATTTTAATTTGCGTGGATGTAATTTAATGAAGTGTGATCAGATTTTAGTCTGATGATTTCAGCAAGGTGCATATGAATCAATGCCGGATGTGTCGGATTAGCCAATTTAAGCTGTATCAACGTTCAATAATAACGCCTACTGATTCATGCACGCTCAAGCATAACACTTTCGATCGAAGATGAATATTTTTGTAATGCATTTAAGTGAAATGACATTATTGTACAAAAAATCTCTTTGATACATTGTTAATTATTGCGGTAAATTTATATCCTTTCTATTAAAATAAAAATAAACAATTTCATTCATATAACAATGGTATTAAAACCATTAAAATCCTTGCAATTTTTGTTTTTAAAGTTCAACATTCCAATTCAGCCTCCCCAATCTTTTATAACAAATAATTAAAAAAATAAATTGATATTTTTGTACAAAATAAAACATCACAAAGAAGATTTGCACGTGTAAAATTTTACAAAATATTGTACGTACAGCAAACGTTGTCAGAAAGTAATCTTTTGTAATTGTCTTTACCCGTTATTTTTGAGGTCACGCCGCAATGAAAGAAAAACCATATCCAAAAGTAAACTCTCTGGCGATTCTCGCAATACTTAAAACCTGATTCTTAACATTCTAAATATGTGAACAATTTGCGCTACGTTTCATTCTGCCAAAAAATATTTACTCATTTATGGATTGTCGTCCAACAATATTTCCAGCCAGGTAAACGGAAAATTTGAACCTGACGCAAATCGGTGAATTTCGCATAAATTCAAATTCATTTTAAATAGCACGCATCTCTTTAATCCGCAGCCTCGTACGTCGCACAATTTTTGTTCCTTTTTTTTTGCAGCGAGGCTAATTTTTTGTGACCCTTTTTTTTTAATTTTATTTTATTCCGCAGCTGTAAACCGAGGAACAAGATTTTTTATTACGGGCGAATCCGAGTGGGAACCAACGAGCCGCGAAGATGCCGATACTTGGCACGTAGCGTATCTCTCGTCTCATTCTGTGTAGACGGCCTGATCCGTGGAGCGAGGGACTTCTATACTTGGTCGGATTTATATCACGTAGGTACATGCGTACACGTACTTTTGCACGTACATGCTTCCCATTCCGCTCGGGCATGCTCAGCGGCCACCGTGCAGGACGGCGAGAGGGATAGGTATGCGCGTTTCTTCGGTCTATTTTAATGAACGATGAAGGGCGCTGGACCGCACTCATATTTTAAATGCTGGCGAACTCAGCCGGCCGCTATCGTTACATCTGCCATTTGTCACGTCAAATTATATTCGAGGAGTGAGCGATTTATTAGTCCCAGCCACGTCGCTTGTTCCTTCCGAGGTGTCGCCGTATAAACAAATGGTCGCGATTTAGTAGGACCACCGTCATTAACAAGCACTCGATGTACCTGTTCCTCGTTGCCGTCCGTGCATCATTTTTCCTTTTCACTGCGCTTCTTGCGTCTGTTATTCCTATCCTTTCCTCCTTTTTCTAATCTCACGCGGATCTCTGAAAACCCAATGCGGCGATTTTACTAAGTTACAGCTTATGAACCAAACTATTTATAGAGGCTTGTGCACGAATGTGAGTTCTATAACAAATAACATGTGAATTATATATAAAAGAAACTGATATTTATTGAGGAAGTATTTGATGAAGAAAATCGATACCTTTTTTAGTTACATTGGAAATGAATGCTATTTTGCAAAGATCTTTGTCCAAAGGTAATTGTTGATAAAAAACAGTTATAACAAAAATGAATTATAAATATTTTATAAATATAACAAGCATATTAGATACTGAGTAAAATATGTTTATATATATTATTAAAAACTACTGATTTCAATTAAATATGATATGTGTATATGTATATAAACAAATTGGAAAAAATCAATTTATTAAACAAGTCCAAAGTAAGAAGATAAAGAAGAATGTGAGGTATTGGTTGAGAACCACTGTGAATGAGCGTAGATGTCTGGATATTTCAGCCAAATTAAATGCTATAGCCAGGTCATAAAAGATCTTATAAGAATATAATACGTTCTACAAAATGAATTGGCAGTGGGATGTTGAAACATGTGTGGCGGCGAGGTGTCGAGCGCTCACCTCCCAGTAGACAAAAGAAAAAAATACAAAAATTAACACAGCCAAATGCCAAATGCGCCGTGACTTATTGGGGTGGAAGGTGGTGGGCGTGAGGGTTGAGCCGAGTCGAGGTACACCGTTTACGTCTGATGTGCAAAATAAGATTTGAGCGCACGAAAAGTGTGACTGATGGTCTCTTTCAACAAGATATACGCATCGGTACCCTTTCAACACTAATATCAAATTCCAATGCAATATGACTGCATATTTATTTCCATACGCCGGCCAATTTTAAGTTTTATTTGACACATTTATTGCAAAGGAAACAAGTTATCTTCAATTAAGCTCCGTGCTTTGTCATTCTATAATGAAAATCACAATAATTTAGTCAATTTAGATATGTAAAAACAGATAAATAAAAAATGTTTTTATCCTTATTATTTTGTTTAATATTTATTTTTGTTATAAAATTAATAATAAAACCAGGTATTATAATATTAAAAAGAATTTAATCACTGTTAAATCTTATTGTTTCCTCTGCATAGGTTCTTTAAAGTTTGCATCCAACTTATTTTTGATAATTAATTCTTATAAATGGCAGCGTGGACTGGAATTAAATATTGATTATTGTAAACGTAAGAGATTTTGAAAGGGTTAGTATGTAAAAGGATAAAGTGAGAAGGGGCGGAATGGCGATGGAAAGATGTGTAGAGAAACGAGCAAACGAAGTGAGAGACGTAGAAGGCGAAGTGGATGAAGGCGGAGCGGAATAGAGCGAAGAGCCTAAACAAACACACTCGGCCTTTATTGCTGCTCCTCCTTTGCTACGTTCTCTTTCTCATTTTCACTTGAATCACGAGAGAACTTTGTCCTTACCTTCACACTACATCAGAATAACCAACCAATCGAGAATCTTCCATTAAAAGGCTGAAATGTCACTCTCATGTCAATGAAAAATATCAACGAAACTCAAAAAACAATCCAAATTTACATCATACCGCATCATTCTAGTTATTTTGCATGTATATGACAGAAAAAATTATCCATTATGGTGACTCCTCAAATATAATTGTGTCCCCAAGTTTTAGACTTCAATTCTGTGGTAATTATGGCATTCAAAATCTGAAACGCTTATTAATCACTCATTATTTTTTATTTAAATGAAAAAGAAATTATGTTTCCACTATAATTTGAGACTAATAACCAATTTTTCACTTTGAATTATGTTTTATAAATTGCAATCATACCTAACTCATAATCAGATCATGTATTGTTTATATATTCAATACTAACAATAATTTAATATAATTATTTTTGCAAAGATAAGCTGTATTTATTAATGTATAATTGTATAATATAGCAATCAATTCTATCAGAATAATGTGTCAATCAAACTAACGTGATAGGGTGAAATCAAATTATAGTCTATTAATAGAAAGTCGAATGATGCTTCTTTATGGTAAGAGTAAATACAGAAAATGATTGACAGCAACGATTAGATATCAAGCAAGATTGAGAGAGATAATAAAATGAGATTTCCGTGTTTACGCCAATCGTGTAGTTTTTACTCATTGAATGTTATTGACATTTATTTATCAGTGTACAAATTTAGTTAAATTTAGTTTTGGTACATCTTTCTCATAAAAATTATATATATATTAGGTACTGAAAGTTCTAAGGATTATTTAACCCAATATTTTAATTTTTTTTCTTTTTATGAACAATTAATATAAACATGTTTATCGATAATATTAATAGGAAATAAATTAAAAATTATTGAAATTTTTAAACACAAATACCTCCTACATATTAAATATAAGTCAAAGTTTATGTTACAATATTTTACTATAAATTTTAAAAAATGATAAAAATAGTTCCATTACGTGTTTTTCATTATAAAACAATTTTAATATTTAATAATATAATAAAAAAAACTTCAGATAGAAAAACATCAATAATTGAAAATTAACATATAAGTAAAAACCAATTGATTATTAGATCAACAAATTTCAGGTGACATAATTTTTCAGTTGAAAAATAGGTTAAGTTAAATGCCATTTTTTTATAAATGTGATAAATGAAATATGATTTATAAATACCAATATCAATAATTTTTCCGCACTGATTAAGTGAATATTTATTGGTTAATTTTGTAACAGCAAAACAAATCGTTAATCAAATAAACGATCTATGTACCTCCCATGTATAAATTTCATAAACTCGTTGCTGCGCCGCGTAACACAAATGGATTATTCGAGTCGTAAAATTTGGTTAGCTTCTTGCATTTGTGCGGCAACGTCTGGATTGTAAATAATACACAAAGATTATTTTTACCATCTCCGCCGTGCCACGGGAATATCCCGGAACTTCATAATTATCTAATTACGTCTGTCCGGAATCCTGAGCTTGCTGCGTTCTCGCGCGCGGGGTGCAAGATAAAATAAACGGTCGAAGGATAAATCACGCTTTAATATTGCACGAAAGACACGCCAAAGTTTTCAATGTCTACTCTTACTCTTAATTCAATCTTCATGATTATCTCCGTTCATCTTGTTGCGTTATTCTTTCATTTCCATCTCGATCAAGACGCTTTAATTATTTTGTGCTTAATTATTCAATGGGGTCGTGCAAAAACGCACTCTTCAAATGAAACCAAATGAAACGTTCATTTCATGAGACATTTCAAATTTTTCAACTTGCTTCAATTATAAAATCTCAATATCTCACGATTTGCGTCTATGCGATATTACACTTCAATATTTAGAATTACTTTTATTTTATATACATGTCTTTTAGATTAAATACCTTTCTTTCTTAATAATCCTAACCTATTAAAACACAAGATACTGGCTATGTTCCAAAATTGACTAGCATTGTGCATCTTTCTCGGGTTTATTAAAATTTATAGAGATGAACTGAGCAAGCAAAATCAAATTATTGTGAATTTAGTGGAAACATTAAAGAATATAATTAATTTTGTATTGTTTGCTCAATTCATAACTAATTAATAGTTGTGATGTTATAATCCGACCATAATTGATGCTTTGTAAAAGTATTTCTACTAAAATATACCTTAAGAAAATATCTAAATGAAGCCCAAAATCCAAAAAGTTCTCTTCAATTTACAATTAATACACTACACTCCCGAACGAACCCGATAGAAACGAAAAAAACAACTTTTAACGGTTTTCCACGGTTTTCTTTTAAACACGGAACGAGAACACTGTAGTAAAAAGCAAGCACCAATCAGCGGCTGCCTAGATTGCGATAATGACGCTGCATATTCTTAAAAAGTTATAATAAATAAACGCAATCAAACATATTATAAGCAGTAAATATTACAATAAAACATTAAAAACTGATACAACTTTGAGATATCACATAAGTTCTAAAATTTGTTTAATTTTAATTGGAATTATCACGCAAACATAGTTTTGGCGCGAAATTTAAAACTGAAACTTTACCATCGAGTCACGTTTATTTTTTATTTATTATAATTATTATTAATTTTTTTTTGTATTTTTGCTACGATTCATTGCTCGAGGAAAATACTTGACCAACAATTCACGTAAAATTTCCCCGACGAAATCCGGCAGAGCTTCGATAAAAAGAATGTAAAACAAGGATAGGTAAATGTAACACAAAAATATGGCAAAAGAAAGAAGCTTGTCGTATGTTTCGCTGCACAAGCGCCATGGTGGTTCCGAGGGAGAAAGGTGTAAAGCAAGCAGAGGTAGACAGATCTCGGCACTTATCGGTCTGCGAGATACCCATTAACGAAACTAAAAGCTTCCCCATATATCTAACACTCCTGGAGCCCTCTTTAGTCCCAGCTTACGCCCCTTCCTTCTCACCCGTCCCTGAGATAGACACATCGCCGCGTTTCGTTGTTTGTCCGTGCCTTTTGTTTTACTTGCGCAGATATATATTAGAATCCTCTGCACCCTTTGCTAGAAATATTGCTTCAAACGTTGAAGGAGACACTGATAATTCTACTGCTCAAGGATTTACATTTTTAACCCAAATTTTAGCCTTTTTTATTTCATCATTAATTAGTCGTTAAACTTAAATAATGAAATAAATAATTATCTACAAGTTTGCAATTAATTAATAATTAGTTATAATATAAATGTACAATTGTAATTATTATTATTGCGTTATAAGATGTGCAACAAATAAAAAATGATGAATTTTTTCTACTGGATCATATAAAATATATTTGATTAAAAATTAAACAAATATTATATAATTAAGAATGCATTTAATGATAATAATAATATATAAATGTAAAAGTCCTTAATTGAAATGAATTAATTTAAATACATTTAATATTAAAATCACATCGTAAGACTGATATTATGAAAGGGGTTTAAAGTTATATCGCAGAATAGAAAAGTTAATGGTAAAAAGAGGATAAAATATCGGAAACCTATAAGCGATAAGCTGTTAATTGAGAGCCGAGACGGCGCCGCAAACCTCGATGCGACCGAAACTAGTAGACGTTTATTTGACCCCCATAAACGAATATAATACGATAAGCAAATTGTAAAAAAATATACGTTCCAACAAAGTCAAATAAAACTAATAATCAGACCTTCGTGTTTTGGTTTTACCACTTATAAATTGCCGTATCTTATTTATGATCTTAAAAGATAATAATATCTGTTTTATGTGCAATTTTTATTTTGTTCTTCGATATGTCAGTGTCTTCTTTTTTTCTTAAGTAAGAAATACTACTGTGAATTTATTGGCTTTCCAGCTTTTTTCCTATATATAGGTCTCTTGTGCGCTCTGACCGTGTTTATTTACAATTTTCGTCGCCAAAAATAAAGCTTCAAGCATATTTTTAAACAGTAAATGTCAAACATTAAGACAAATGATATATCTTCCATTTAAACCGTAGCATATTTTTCATACGCATAAAACCAGAGGACATATTTATGAAACATTTTTCAGTGCTTGTAGGCCACTAATGAGCACCGAGACATTCTCGCGACGCGATGCTGTACTCTATGATGAATAGATACAATGATCAGACGCTTCGCAGGAACTTCTAAATTGTCGTCTCCAAAAATGTTATATCTTTTATGTTTTAAGACTGTATCTACAAAAAGCAAAAAGAGCGAAACAAAATATTTTTGTAACTCTACAATACTGTACAAATATTTTAACCTTTGTCGAGTCAATGTTATCCTGTCAAAGAAAACATAAATCTTTTAAATTCACATAAATGGTCAATATATAACTAAAATAAATAAGTAATTATAACGCGATAAAAATATTTTTTACTAATCAATAAACTAAGACATTATTCAATACTTTTTATGTATCTCATTTGTACAATCCATTTTACAACAAATAAAATATTTTCTATGAATTGAAAGGTACTTTTATTACTTTGATCTTTTGTCGTTGCCGAAATTAAATTCAGACTTGGTATACAAACTCTGCTTTCTACTAGGCCCGTGACCTTTACAGCATAAAAACATAAACGTTGACTATTCATATTGCAATTAAGTTACAATAAATTTAAAACATTTAAATTCCTTTACGAAACATCATATAATACACTTAATGATCGTGTTATAACTCTAAAAAAATAATAAAATTTTATGGAGATAACAGTACTAATACTAATAAATTTTATATCAGACAGAAAGGCAAGAAAGGCAAGTCGGATATTAACTGATAATATACAACATAAATATAGCTGCATCTCGTGATCATATAGAAGAAACGAATTTAATAATTAGAAGGTGACTCCAGGATAGATAGCAGTATTGACTAGACGGGCACGCCTAGGCATAAACTAAACAGAATCGTGTACAGTGTCCGCAGTAACATATACGTCAATACATGTAATTCCAAGCGAGAATCGGCGATACGATGTGGTGGTATCGCCAGAATAGTGTGTATGCTATCGCAGTTGGACGTATGGTCGGGTATGGTCAACTCACGAGTTCCAGGGTTGGGGAGTTTGGTTTCCCGGTAGTTACGAACTGTAGCCTTCCTGGTTATACGTATAGAGGCCAGGATTACTGCTGATTGGTTCAGCCATGGCGTGATTAGAGATGTTATCAGCCAGGCAAACCAAATGCCCTCGCCACAGCAACGTGTTTGCATCCTTTTACCCCTACGGATAGGTGTGTTGTCATACATTCTGTCAAACAATCATCGTTGACGCATGTTACATTTATTTACTGTTTGTCCAATTTCAAAATCGATACTTATACGCGGTAATCCAATTTTTGAAATTACACAATTGCCTCGTTCAATTTTCAAATTTGGATTTTCGATTGATTGGCTATTAGCGTGGGCTTCCTCATTCGTATCATTAGCAAAAATAATTTCCAATGATGAGTATTCACTATTTGAGTTTAATTATTATCTTTTGGATCAAACTTTAACATTTGAAAATGACAAGATCTATTGTTGGCTCATAACTGTAGTTATCTTATTTATTTGATGTTTTAAATTTTGGCATGAATCTTGATCAAAACAGCAAGTGGTACTTGATCCAAGTGTATTATTTTACTCCACTTTTAATTTTTTTTATTCTCTTCTAAGTTTTAGCTTCCAACTGAAAATTAATTTTCAATTAATAAATTCAATTAATTAAATTTTACAATGATGTAAGTAAATATATATATATATATATATATATACTTGATTAACTGTCAAGGTTTAATTTCAGCAATAAATGAACCTTATCAATATGAGCCTTTTTTATATCATATTATAATTCAATTAAAAAAACGTTTAAAATTTTATTAAATGATTTCATGTTGAAAAGAGTTACTATACCACTCATTTGATTCATAGACTTTGTCAATCTGGTCCAACCATATGGACACAAGTCAGAGATTAATAAACTGAATTGCTTTGTAATTCTTTTGTTCCTGACAAACGTTGACAGATAATATCTCAATTTAGTAATCCTGATAAAAGCATCGGTGCCAGATTCTACCGTTATCTAATATTGTCGTTCTTTACACAGCCGATGGGTCATTTGGTAACTCCCGGGTTAGTCGTTACGTATGTGCCGCTTATCATTGTACTACATTTCAATTACTTGCTCTTGAAATAACGTTCAAAGTAGTCTCTCCTCGTTCGTACATAAAATTTTCACAGTCCCGTGCATTTTCAAGAGTAACTTTCTCAAAGAATCAAAATAAGGACCCTTACAAATGAGCGGAGAGCATCAATTGACATGGAGTAGTAACCCGTAGATGAAGGGGAGTTTTTATGTTGTGAAAATGTTACATTGTGATATTTTTTTTCCTTTGAAGAATGATTTAATGAAACATTCATTTAGTTGAACTCGATAAGTCATCAGTGGTGTTAATTTTATTGAACCTAAGTAATTGTGAAAAAAAAAGAGGAAAAATTAATTTAAATAATTTTCTGAATTAATGTGTATTAAATGTGTATAAATGCACATAAGTGAAACATACATAAAGAAATAAATTGATTAAACTTTTTAAATGTATACCTGATTGGCAAGAGGAACAGAAGGGACATGAGTAAATTTCTGAAGATTGCAACAGAAGCGCGCATGTAGAGTTTGAATAAATAAATTGCAGGGTATTTAAAAAAATTGGTCAATCAAGAATAAGAGCGTATAACTTCCTACATTCCTACGTCGTGTTACCTTGGCCCTGCTAACCATCGGTTTCTGTCGCCATTGGCCATCTCGTTCTTGAATTATTTATTTCCGTACTTAAGGCGCGCCCAGATGTAACTTAGAACGACGATACGACATGCCGCACATATACACGCGGTCTAGGTAATCACTGTGCTTCTTTCGCTCTCTTATCCATCCATCCTTCGATACGTCTCCGGCAAATCCTGTTACCGGACATCGTTGTCCTGCATATTTTATCACCATTCCCTGTACCCATGCTCCCTGGTCGATGTGCACTGTTACGTCTATACTTAGAGACGCGAAAGTTCAAAGACGAGCTGGCGACTAGGGTAAGTTAGTTGTCGGCAAAGAAATATTTATGCGAACCTCTCACTGAGTGCACTTATTGTATTTGCCATTCTTTTATCACTTAGCTTTCATTCAACGCTTTACCATTTAAAGAACGTCCATTGGATGCGCAAAATTAAAACTGATCGAGCCAAGTTGGCGTTGTTAAGAATCTGATTTCGAGTGATATTTTCTGTTTACCAAGGTTAGGTCGCGATAAACAAAACTATGAAGTTATAGACGTGGTGAGATGTGGACTGCGTGTTATTATGCGCAGGGCAGTTTTCTTGTAGAAAAAGATGCCACGCTCATTGTGGCACTTTCTTTCTCTGTTATAAACAATAACGTAACATAAAGCAGCAGTGCCCTTCATTTTATAAGAATAAAAAATTTGTCTTTTTTTATTGTTCATGACGATACGTCATTATTCTTATTGCGCATTTATTATAATTACATATTTCTCGACATTCGGATGGGTTTGTAGATTGAGTTTACACCAGATTGTTTTAAATTAAAAAAGGGCACGTTCATATAAACAAAATTGTCTTTTTTTTTTTTTTTTTTAATAAATTTATCAAAGTGGAACATGCCATTTGATTGATAATGGCCACGTTTTGGACGTGTCCGCTGTAAATTGAAATTGCGAGCGCATCCATGGGTGCTTTCGGCATATCATTTTGCATGTAGATTCTGCATGCAAAATGCGTTATTAAACACACAATTGATACGTTAGATAATTTAATTATTTAACTTCTGTTAATTGTATAATTAAATCAGATATGCTTAATTAAATAATTAATTTATTTTAAATTATGTAATTGAATTACATTTATTAATGTAACAATTGTGCGTTTGAGTATGCAGAATGCTAAGTCGCGTAATGTACTACGAGAGTCAGTTCCATGATGGCCGCGTCGTGTAGTTTGAATCGTCGCGTCGTTCTGAGGTAAAACGGTTTTTTTCGTGTCTATCGGAATCTTTTGAGTGTCGTGTTGCATTAAATTGCATCAATGAAGAGGATTGTTTTCGTTTTATGCTACAATTTATAGGGCGTAAGGTATGTTTTAATAAGAATACTTTGATAAAACATACGCCAACAGTACGGCAATAATTTCACGCATAGAAAAATTGGCCAAGCAATGCATTGTTAATAAATTTCATTGAATTTGTTTAGCTTATTCAGTTAGTCTAGTTATTAACAAGTCGCTAATCAAACAAATCCGGTGGAAATTCAAATTGCAAGCATGTTCTATGCTACGTCGCGGCCGTGTAGTGTACTAAAAGAGTTATGCCAAGATGGCCGCGCCGTGGAATTTGTATCGTCGCGTCGTTTTAAAGTAAAACGGTTTTTTTCGTATCTATCGGGATCATTCGGGTGTCGCGTTGCATTAAATTGCATCAATGAGCAGGATTGTTTTCGTTTTATGCCATAATTTATACGTCTTAAGGCATCTTTTAATAAGAATACTTTGATAAAACATACGCCAACAGTATGGCAATAATTTCATGCATAGAAAAATTGGCCAAGCAATGCATTGTTAATAAAATTCACTGAATTCCCTAATATTGTGCACAGTGAATTTATTTTCTTAGCTTATTCAGTTCGTCTCGTTATTAACAATTATGGCGTATTCATTCTACAAACACACTCAATTAATAAAGGATTTATTAATTAAACAATTTTCTGTCCTTTATTAACTAAGTGAGTGGTTAAAGAATGAATACGCCGTTAGCGAAACAAACAAATCTGGAGGAAATTAAAATTGCAAGCGCACGCCATGCTAAGTCGCGGCCGTGTAGTGTACTAATAGAGGTATGCCAAGATGGCCGCGCCGTGGTATTTGTATCGTCGCGTCGTTCTAAAGTAAAACGGTTTTTTTCGTGTCTATCGGCATCGTTCGGGTGTCGTGTTGCATTATATTGCATTAATGAAGTGGATTATTTTCGTTTTATGCCACAGTTTATACAGCGTAAGATATATTTTAATAAGAATTCTTTCATAAAACATACGCCAACTATTTCATACATAGAAGAATCGGACAAGCAATAAATTTCATTGAATTCCCTATTATGTGCACATTGAATTTGATTAGCTTATTCAGTTAGTCTAGTTATTAACAAGTCGCTAATCAAACAAATCCGGTGGAAATTCAAATTGCAAGCATGTTCTATGCTACGTCGCGGCCGTGTAGTGTACTAAAAGAGTTATGCCAAGATGGCCGCGCCGTGGAATTTGTATCGTCGCGTCGTTTTAAAGTAAAACGGTTTTTTTCGT
>JABFPN010001354.1:0-14302 GCA_022817305.1 Leptoteleia sp. ZL-2020 | reverse complement strand
ATTCAAATTGCAAGCATGTTCTATGCTACGTCGCGGCCGTGTAGTGTACTAAAAGAGTTATGCCAAGATGGCCGCGCCGTGGAATTTGTATCGTCGCGTCGTTTTAAAGTAAAACGGTTTTTTTCGTGTCTATCGGGATCATTCGGGTGTCGCGTTGCATTAAATTGCATCAATGAACAGGATTGTTTTCGTTTTATGCCATAATTTATACGTCTTAAGGCATCTTTTAATTAGAATACTTTGATAAAACATACGCCAACAGTATGGTAATAATTTCATGCATAGAAAAATTGGCCAAGCAATGCATTGTTAATAAAATTCACTGAATTCTCTATTATGTGCACAGTAAGTTTGTTTTTTTGTAAGTTATTCAGTTCGTCTTACATGTATATGCAATGTTATCGCAATGTTAATGTAATGTTTGTGTTAAACATTTTTTTTTTGATTTTGTCATGCTTTTTTCTAATGTGTTCAATATATTAATAATTATTTAGGATGAGATACATCTACGTGGTACATGTCGTTTTCTCACTTGTGAAGCGATTGACGACGCAATCTTTCAAATGGCTGATACGCCGCGTCACATCATGATGATGGTTGAACTTGATCTCTTTAGCTGTTCCGAGGACAGCAGAATACGTTCTGTTGTCACAAGGATAGCAAGATCTGTTCCTCTCTCTGGAACTTGCTGCACCCGGTAAACTGGTAATTCTTATCACCCTTCTGTTTCTAATACATTCCATGCATAATTTGAAATAATGATTACAAATAAGGTTATGGGGTAGAGAGTCTGACTGATTATCTCCTCGTGGCCACCTTGGTATCTACCAAAATAAGCGATATCATGGCTTCCAAATATTATTCATCAAATTAATTTACTAAATTATTTATTATTTTTTATTTGTTAATAGAAGCTGTTTACGAATAAAATGTAAAAAATTTTTATTTATATTTTATTTTATATTTATATTTATAATTATTTTTATATTTATAAATAATATTAAAAATTTAATATTTAAATTTGAGTGTAAGGTTTTTTACAAGAAAGTTTAATAATAATATATTAATTTTCAATTAGTATTTTGATATTTATAATTTATAGAATATTAAGAAACAATGCTTTTATGTATTTATGATTATCTGATAATTTTCAAGGTATACAATAGTTGAAATAATATGTGAAAATTTATTTTATTATATTTTTGGCTTAAACTTATGTCATTTATTCTCATTGTAATACATTAGCTATTTTAGAAGCTTGTTCAAATAACACTTAGGTCACCTAATTTTCTATGTTGGGTGATAGTTTATGTGTTTCTATAATTTGTTTTAACCAATATGCTGTTTTTTTAAAAGTTCTTTGTCGATTGGGGTCAGTAAAGTTAACATGCACTATTCCAAATCTTTCACTGAAAAAAAGTGACATGTTAATTATTTGATTACATAAATTATTAACATTGTGTGAAAAATATTCTTACGTATATCCTCTTCTCCACTCAAAATTATCAATGAAGCACCAAATTGTATAGGCTTTTACGTTACAGCCATCCTTGATGGCATCAAACATTTCCTTCATATATGAGTATAGAAATTCTATACGACCTTCATCATAAAGTGTTTCTTCGATATCAGAATATCCATTTTCCATTATATAAACAGATGGATTATTGTATTCTTTTTTTATTTTTCTTAATAATCTACCAAGCCCATCTGGTACAATCTGTAATTTACAAGAGTGTTTCTCCTTATCAGCTGAGAAAAATAATTTACAGTACTTTGAGTAAATGAACAATGGATTTAGTAAATTGTTTTAATAATAGTAATAATATATTTTAATAATAGTTATGTAATGTGTAGCAGTAATTTTATTTTAATTGTTTAATTAAGGTAAATTTTATTTTAATTTAATTAATTTTATTTTAAGAAGCATTTATATTGAACTATTATTGCAAACATAAATTAAAGTCAAGTATAATATTTCTATTAATAATTTTTTGAGTAATTATTTAATTATAATAACTTATAATTATCTTTTTACTATTTTTAGTATAAATGTAAAAATTCAGAATACATTTTTAGAATATTATTAATTAATTTGTCAACTAAATTCTTTACTGTTTTGGAATTTCCAAAAATTTACTTTTGAAATAAAAGGAGATAGAATGTTACAATTAATTAAATTTAAATTTTTGATGAAATAATAACTAACATGTAACCAAGAACTTCCACATGTTTTCCACGAAGGATCCTTTGTGATTTTTAAACCAATGTCATTGTACCATGGAATATTTGTGCCCTCCACAGCATAAACAGCATTAGATGTATAATGGTTTAAAGCAAAAAAGTCAGCTGATCCTCTAAAATTTATATATATATTTATTTTTAATATATTATTATGATAAATGTAAGTATATTTTAACATAGATCTCAAAGGAAAATTAAAACTATATGGGACAAGTGTATGCTTTATACATTATAGTCTTTTATAAATGTTATAAATAACAATTCTCCATTATTACCTTATTAATCTAATCCATTCTTCATTAAATTCTGGTAACCTTGATTTCTGATATCCTTGAGCCTTACTATTTTCCAAAATTCTGTTTTTCATCACAGAAGGGTAGTCACCTTCTTTGGAAAATATAGGATGTGCAAACCATCCACAGTCATATTGAAATGCTATATCTTCAGACTGAAGATCTTCGTTATCGAGAGAATAGTAATTTACGCATGCCAAAGGTATACTGATATTACCTTTTTGCTTTGGTCGAAATTCTTTATTGTACATATGATACACACGTGCATGAGCTTTTAAAACATTGTGGCCACACAAGTATTGACCATTCGTGGTTAAATTTTTACCTACAATTAATAATCAATTTTGCTAGATATTGTTCTAATTGTTTATTTTGCTGTTCACTTTATATGTAAACAGTTTAACAATTGTTAATTCTGTTACCTGGCGCTTTTCCATCACCAGCGTAAGCTTCGGTACACATTATTGTTGGTTCGTTTATGGTAAAAAAGTATTTAACTTTAGACCCAAGTTGCTGGAACACTACTCTAGCATAATCGACAAAGTAGTCAACTATCAATTCATTGGTCCAACCACCCAATCTCTCTAAAACTTCAGGGTGATCCCAATGATAGAGTGTGACAAATGGCTCAATCCCATTTGAAAGCAATTCATCAACGAGGTTCTTGTAATATCTAATGCCATCTTCACTTATTGCGTTTGCATATCCCGTTGGTAAAATTCGTGCCCAACTTATTGAAAATTTATAAAAATTAACCTAAAACATCTTAATAATCGTATACCTCACTTAAAGAAATATTTTATATATTATGGTACTGGGGTGCTTAAATTGAGATAAAGTTATCTTCAACATTATTATTCTTTTTAAAGTTACAAACTGATAATACGAATACGTTATCATTTTGCTTGTGGCACAGCACATTTCTTGTATTGGAATTAATAGATTTTTACAGTAATCACTGTAATAAAATAACAATAGTAATAATAAAAATATAACTAAATATGATATTAACAATCATTATTTTGCATTATTTATTATTAATTGTATCATTAATTTTAATTGAAATGGTATATAAAAATAAATAATGCAATTATAGTAAAAAAGTATTTGTATTATTATTATCATCATTGTTTAAATATCATGCTGCCTTTCTTTGCTATAAAAACAAACGATTTTATTTAATTTAATACCTATTTAATTCCAATTAAGAAATTACTTAATAAACAATAACATGAATTATTTTTATTTAATGTGTATTTAATGGTTTTTTAATGTATATTTGAACTTTTTGTTCAATCCAAAGTTTTAAAAAATTGTTTCTAACAATGTATTCAATTGATTCTAATTGATGTAATTTTAAAATGACAAACTCAGTAACTTGTGACGCCTTATAGATGGCGCCACATGCTACTAAAATTGTGAACAATACATTCACTTAGTATTATAATAGATCCAGATTTTAATTTTGGATGCTGATTAATTATAAAACTAATTGTCTTTTACAATTAAAAAAAAGAGACATTTTATCATGTTTAAACGAAATTATGTCGAAAATGTCATAAATAATTGTAATTTAAGCCTAACCACATTTAGAAGATTGCCTTTTTATGTCAAGTCCATTATCTTTTTCATTACAAGAAAACATTCTCGCAATTATAACACAACTTCCTTTCTAATTACAATTTAATCATGAATAATAAAATTCCCAGCATCTGAAGCGAGTTGGGACTTTTATAATAATCACGTTTATGGTACGCACTGTACAAGCGCTATCTAAAATTTCAATCGCTAAACAATATTATTGCATTAACTTTGTTTGTATTTACGCCTATTGTTTTCAGCAGTTGTACATCTTCTTTATATTTATGATACGAATCGCAAGCAACATCTCCATTGTTACCGTCCGCTATCATCCACGGTTGGTTGTGTGTGTAATGATCCCAAACGTTTAGTCCTTTATCTAGATTTTAATTTCAGTCCTCCATTATTACCCATTATATCCTGCCACCGCTTTCATTTCATACGTCACTTTATTTGCAATTGTCTTTAAGACCCGGCGCGATTTTATATCGAGGTTAGATTTTAATTACTCACCGCTAACATTCCAAGCTCCTTCAATTTGGTATGCGGAAGATCCGGTACCAATCAAAAACTCGAGGGGAATATTTACCTCGGGATTCGCACTGTTCGAATGAAATTGAAATATGTTGAATTTAAACCTAAAATAATCTTAATATTTTTCTTTTTCTCGTGCATAATCGTCATTGATCGACACCGATGGCAAGTTTTTTAATGAGTGAAATATTTAATTGGCAGCGCGATTACTGGTGCTTGAATATATTAAGTACTTCGATTAAATATAGACAGTCACGTTTAATCGCTTGGACGTGGAATACACGTTATTAATGATCGGTTGTATAAATTGCGAAATTATTTGCAAGAAAAATGTTTATGTATACTTTACTCTGCTACACAAATCACAATCACTGGCAAAGAGATCCACAAATGCATAATGATGAAAACGCGAAGTTCAAATGAAATCTGATGGATGAATCACTCGATCTCGGTGCGATGTTTGTTTCGTACGCAAACACGAAATGAAGTATTGTAGATAGCTGGAGAAGAAGATAATTAGTGTGTTATCATACATTGTATTATATAAATCATTAATATAACATTCTGTGCCGTGACTCAATGTCATTCGTTCGGGAGTAAATATATGTATGCATGTATATAGAACAGTTGCATTAGCTTTTTAAGATGTCACCGTGTCACTTGATCGTGCATATTATTTATCTTTTAAGATGGACTCAGAAAAACAATGTTATTGCGAAGGATGACATGAAAAATTGATGCAAGATAAATATAGTATATTTCTGTACATACATATCCGATGATAAATCTTTCGCTGATCGTTTCTTGGATAGCGTATAAATTTGTTTAAATTTGGATAAACTGAGAAAAAAGAGATAACATAAAATACTATATTTTTTATATTAATTTAAGAACATTTTAAAGAAGCAAGTATTTTTAATATGAAAATTAATATAAAAATTTAAATTCGTGTAGAATCTTTTATCGTTTTTACTATTAGTTTATTATTAGTTGTAAATGTTTTTACTTTCTGGACACATCTAAATTAACATGAAATGTATCAAATTTTACTATTACTTTTGTTTTGTTTTCCATGCATTTAGTTATTCGTTCAAAATAATTACTTCGAATTTTCTTTATATTATTATATTGATTAGTAATTGAAATTTTGTTAAATGAACTGACTTCTATTGACTTAAATACTATTCTCATATTATTGTTTAAGTTGATTTAACGTAATTTTTATTTGACAATTCTATCTAACTGTAATTTATCTTGATTAACATTCTAAACCTGAAAAAGATCCTTTGTGATTGAAAACATCTTTACCATGATGCAATAAAATAATTTGTATAATTTGAAAGAATTATCATCTGTTTGACAAAATTGTTTTTATAATCTGTTCAATTCTATTATTATTTTTATTACAACCGCTATTTTAATTAAAATATTTTAATGTTGAAAAACATTTTAATTTAAAACTCTTATTCGGCAATTTCGCGGAAAGCTCTTTATATACTATTTTCCTATACACGTGGCATGACATTCGAAAAAGGGCCAACAAATTTGCAAATATGCTTTGAAAGTAGAAATTTCGGAAATGATAATAATAAAGCGGAAACAATCTAAATTGAAACAATGGCCCGTAATCATCCGACTGATTAAACCGGAGCGTTAAAGTTGGAACAATGCGTCATTTTTCATGCGCGACATGTGAAAAGAAAAATAAGAAGATCGATTCGGTTTTGCAATGTGAAAATCCAGAGCGAAGTGAATACCGGCATTCGCCATGCGCCGCGTAATCAAGCGTCGGAACAATCGCGTGGAAGCGAACATGTGTACTGATTGGCTACGGCCAATAAGTACAAATTGTACCGAGAGAAAAATTGCGAAAGGGCCAGTTGGCGATTGAAAATGGTCTCGATGACCGTCATGACCGTAATGATTGGGAAGGTCATATGTGGCGGACATGCCGCTGGCCGGACTAAATTACAGTCCCCCGGGAAGAAGAGGACGGCGAGAGGTGGGAGGGGGGGGGGGACGCGGGCCGATTTTCAAGTCCACTCGGGGCATTGGACGGATTCGTTGGTCCTCAACCCCTGCGTGCGTTCGCCACTCTCTGGTCCTTGACAAATCAATTCGGACGCGACGCTGTAAACACGACACGCGTGCTAAAAAGGGGCAAGTTTCCCTCGGCGAGAGTCTTCGAGAGCGGACGAAGAGGAACGTTCTAAATTGAAGTGTCCAGGAGAGTACATAAGAAATGTACTACGACGAATTGGACGCGCAACACTTCTGTCAATCCTGCAAATTCTCAGCCTTTTGTTGTCGTTGCTATTTCAAACACGATTTCACGTGACAGGAACAAATAACGCGTGACGTTCACTCTTTTGCCCGTAATTTCGCATCCATTTTAACCAATCTTATGCGTTTTAGATTTTTTCATTATTTGTCTTTCCTCGGACTTTTATACGTTTTATTAAACCTTCTTGTTGTTTTGGTTCCAATACGATTGGAGTATATGTTAAGTTGCTCTAAGTTCGAATTTGGTTCTGAGACTGTTGATTCTCAAATATTTAACGAATATTTCGTGAAATTGGCGCAAACGAGTGTAATGGTTAAAAGTAGGAATTTCACGAAAGAAGACTTAAATTGAACAACCATGTTATTTTAAAAAGAATTCTTGTTTTTTTTCAGTATTGCGAAACAGAGGAAAAGGAGAAGGAAGTAAATGGAAATGACGATAAATCCAAATTGATTAACTAAACAAAATGTTTAAGAGAGTAATGAAGGAAAATTGGGGATTTGAAGGTGGATTAAATCATAAAACCAAATGATCTAATCCTTGTTACGGGAAGCGTGAAAGTAAATCAAATTGCACGAATAAAATGTATCAAGTTCTTAGCAAGGGGGAAGAGTCCGGCATCTGATCAAAAATATGCCCTTCCTGGCACTTTTCAAGCTGTAATTCGTACGGGAAATCGAAGAGTTTCGCGATGTCCGGCGGAGCAATTATTGCCGAAACGTACGGCACGGTCAATGCTCTTTCCCAGCAGATGAGCATCTGGCGTTTCCCTAACTCCCACCTACGTAGGAGCCCTGGCAAAGTCTAATGACGTATAACGTAGCCTTCGCCCAGACTGGTCATACTTATACCTACTTGTTCTCTCGCATTCGTTAGGGTCAAGCGCTCGTTTCGTTGACCCCACTTTCAACTTCCAACCCTAGAATCGATTCTCTTTGCACCCTTAATAATACGATTAACATTATTGACGAAATTTACAGCTCCGCATATGTTCTTTCAGAACCCGCACAAATCTGCACTCCCTGTCACATTTTAGATGACACTTCTCGCCAATTTGTTCAATCAACTTTTCTGCAACGCTTTCGTCCAATTACTTCTACTTTTAAATCACAAGAGACTGCAATTTATTTTGCATTTCTTTTACAAATGTCACACTTTGCGATGCATTGAGAAAATTGAATGGCATCCATTCTTATTGTGAACATCAGTAGTGCTGAAATTCAGTCGTTCAAATTGTTAATATTATTTTTCTATTTGAAGTTTCTACTAAATTCCAGCCCACCAAAAATTTCGCTAAAACAAAAGAAGGTGTTTTGTTAGGCGAAGACAATACACCATGTTGTTCTTCCATATTTGTCCTATGTTGAGTCAATGTCATTTTGCTGTGAATGGTACAGCTTCTTTTTCCCATGCAAATGGTTTATATAGGAATGGTAACAATTTTAATTACTAGTGTTACCATTCAAATTACCATCCTTGCAATTCAGTTTTTCCAATGGCAAATGGAAATCGTAAAAGTTTCTTACTGTATAAATCACAAAATTCAGTGTACTGAATAATTCTTCATATTAGAATTTTAATTCTGTACACTCGAAAAAAATCTCGTGCTCACATTTCAGCCAATCTCTTTCGCTTTACTGGTCTTCTTTTCATAATACACAACTCATTCTCCCGAGGACTGAAAATGATAAAAAATGTCATTTCCCTGAAAAAGATGATTGATGTCGGATTTATATGCAGATAGGAACAATAATCTAAATGCGATCAATTTCGAAAGAGTTGGAAAGGCGAAGCGTCGCTCGGGGTTCGCAGAAGGAGACGGCAAAGATGAGAGACGTACGGCGAGATCGCCATGTGTTTTTAATAATTGATAATCTAGTAAGGCACTTGTGAGAACTCGGCGCGCGTCTCGGAATGAGAACATAGTAGTTCCATTCTTCTTAACGCTCGTCGGAAACTGCATCCAATAACTACCGCTAACGTTCAACATGCAATTTTCTTTCGCAATAAATCCAAGTACGAATTGTCGTGATGTAATATTGAATGATGCCGTTTTAAAGTTTATGATAAAAATAGTATTGAGAACGTTACGTGATAAAGTAATTACACGAAATGCCAATTTTATCGCTTGAAGTGATAATGGTGGAATAAGAAAGGTAGATTTTAATGTGGGAATAAAAAGGATATATTATTTCAAATAGTAATCGTGCTCGTGTCTCCATATTGTTTCAGTCGTATTGGATTGTTTTCAACTATTCTGACGGCGTTCGGACATGATGTTATGCAACATATTTAAATAGAAGATAACTATTCAAATTACTGCATCAACTACATTAAGTTTTATATGTAAATTATAGTATAAACTTGTCGGATTGTTTTCGCTGTCGTGCGCTACAAATGAGATAATCATTGTTTTGCTGTAGTATCATTTGACGATAAAAATATTTCATCCATCAATTGTGTTTACAAATATGCAGATGTAACTGCGAGCAAAATACGGGTTCTGTTATTTTGTTGAGTGTTTCTTCGATAATGAATTGCATCACAACCCAAGTGGAAATATAGAGTGGAACTAAAAATGGACCTGATACGTTTTCCACGTGTCCAGATTAGGAACTGATTTGGTATCCAAGTAGGGCAATGTACTAGTTACTAACGTTCGGTACATACAAGTTTCCAATGAGGAAATCAGGCGCGAACAAGAGGGAGGTTGAAGAGGGACCTTATTTGTTTTCTTAGGAAGGCCTAAAACGTTTAGTTCTATCAGGAATCAGTATTCCGTAATATAATTTAATCGGTTTATAATCCGTTTCCCTAGCATGACTTTATCAGCTATTTAATACAATTCTAATTGGAAAATAACTCGTCATTTTTGTAACCATTACACATATCGCCTTTAAATATATTAAATATTTTTTTATCCGGTTAAAAGCCACTTTCTTTACATTATTTAACGCCAAACTGAATATGTTAATTAAATTTGCTTTAAATCACTGCCGACGTGCCATTAATAAAATAAAAAAGGAGTTTGCGAAAAAAAGGTGACCTTTTTTCTTTTTTAGATTTTATTGAAACCTTTATAAAACAAAGGATTCGCTTTTGCGGGAATGTGGCATTAATGAAATCTGTAGGCGACCAGCCGAAAATGTAGAGCCCTCTATTGAGGAAGCGGTAAAAAGCGATGCGGTCCGGAAAATATCGGACACGCGCCAACGCGAGAGAAAAAGGAAACGCTTATAATGTAAACCAAATGGTTTTTCAGCTCGGAATGCTAGTTTAGTTAGGGCGGGGTGGGGTGGTGGGGTGGTAGGGGGGAAGGTTTGGTATGGTATACATGAAAGGCATCGCAGCAGCGGGCGGCGGCAACCCTTTTGAGCGCCGAATGAAACCTTTTCGAGGTTGCTTGCCCGTAGATAATCGGTTTAATAGACGAGTGTACCGTCGCGGCGCGGATGGACCATCGCGAAAGTTAAAATTGGATACCGCTAGCGCACCCTACACACATGTAAAATGCCACTCCTTAATCCCTTTTGGGGTTTTCACTATAAAATGAGATTTCTGTTTAGCTGCAAAATGTACGCCAGAGTATACTTCTCGATACGAGTTTCGTGGCAGGGTCGTATGTTCCGTATTGAATTGTCCACCTTTAAATTAGATTTCATACTGAAAACATTCGTTCCCCCTCGTTGCAATTATTTTTCTGACGAATTCTGATGGAAATCCGGGAAAAAGAGTGCGTAAAGAAGTATTATTCTAATTTTTATTTTGGATAAGTCATTGGAGCTTTTAAATTTACCGCTAAAAGATGATTTTGTATGGGATAGTAAAATTGATGTAAAAATGAAATTCAATTAATTTTGAATGGATTATTAATTAAAAATAAGTTCGGGGGAAGCGTGACATTTTTATTGCTAAAAGAGTGTGCAGGTTAAGGACTATTTCTTTAAATAATTTTCTTGTTACTAATGTTTTTGAAGTTGTGTGATGAGAATACTGTTCAAGACAAATATCTTTTGTTTCGTATAAAAAATGCTAAATGGTGAAATCCATCTTCATCGGTTACCATGACCAGGAGTAACACTGTGCATTTCCATGTGTCGCATTGAAATTCTCAATACGTTTGTTTGCACAAAAATTTAAATGTAAATTGTAACAAAGTACCCTGTGTGAATACTAGTTGATCTTTTGTATTAGAAGACTTTTAAATTGTATTAGGTTCCATGGTAATCAAACTGTGGTGCTATTTATTTGAAAACGAACAGAGTAAACTATTTAATTTTATATACCAAGAATAATATTAAATCAGCTTGGTCAAGTATTCTATTTAAGCTATTCTGCACAAAACAATGTTAACTATTTTTTATTATGTATTCGTAGATTTAAATATAGTTTTGAAAACTTTTAAAAAGTTGTAAATAATATTGTTAAAATAATTGTGTTGTTTGTTTTAGTAATACGTACAATAAAATTGCCAAATTCTATGTTATTTGATTAGTCATTTTATTAATAATTTTATACAAATGAAATAATAACATTCAATAACACTTTTTGTAAACTTCGTTTTGTTAGATTATTAATTGTAAATTTAACTTCTGTCCTAAGGCATTAATTTTATTAAATGAAAATTAAGAAAATTGTTTAATTATTTGACCAAGTTGACTTGAATATTACTTGTGCATATTTGAAATGCTTCCTATTAAGCGAAATGGTACTTTTTTGTATTTTATGATCAGAATGGTCTTGGCTCCATTAATACTCAGCACTGTACGAATGTATTTATTGAGCCTCCTTTATACACATGTGGAAGGCCGAACGAATACGAGAGGGTAGATTTAAGGGTAGAAAGAACTCCTCCGTAGCCATTAGCCGCACACTCGCAAAGCCTCTGCAACACGATTCATACATTTTCCTGGATGATGAAAAAACAGCTTCTCCAGTCCCAGCTACCACCAAAACCATCCTCGGACCTCGCTTCTCCGCGAAGGTTGGCACTAAGTCTGCCATCGTGTGTGGATTAACTCTCACACGTATACAAATTTCTAAATTTTACATGTACTTACCTCAATTATTTCATTTCAAATTACTCATTCACACAATTTTAACAAAACTCAGTTAATTTCGTTTAATAACTATACTTAATGACTATTAATATGAGTAAACATCATTTTTAATTATTCTTAAGCCATTTTCGTTTTCAATTTTGATTATTAAAATTAACATATTTTTATATAAATTAATTTATATATGAATATGCGAAGTATATAGGAACGTATTGAAAATACCACTTAATTTTTTTAAAAATATAGTTTGCATAATTATTTAATTAATACACAGGCAGACATTTTAGAATGTATGTTCCTGATTTACAAGTGATATTCCTCATATTAAAAAGCTGTGTTAAAATTTCCCTGAATAACTATGGGAATGTCTTCTAAACAAGTGTTCAAATATTGTCACAAACAATTTAGTTGCGGACAAATTTGGTAAAAGTGGACAGTTTATTTAAATGAAAGAAAGCGGCCAAATCCGCGCGTGTAGTGTATGTAAATTTAATAAATAAAAAATGAGGGGAACGGGAATGCTGCTTTCGAGCAATTGCGTAAAAAAGTAGATGCTTGAGAACTGAGTTTGACTTTCCCTATGCGAAAATGGAAGCAAGCATTCTTGTGCACGTTTCTCGTCTCTGCATCTAACGAAGGGACTTTGGATTTTTCGCATTCTGGTCAAATCCTCTTTGCGATCCCGATGGAGCCGAGCGAGTGGACAATTCTCGCAGATATACGTATACATATATACATATATTCCACCGTCCATTCGTCGTATGATTGAGTCCGAAGAAAAAATACGAGCTAGAAAGCTTCCCTTTTAAATCGCACGTCGCGCGATAAACAGATTTGCGCGCGCCAGCTTCCGTTACGAACAAAAGTGGGTATGGCTTCTGTTTATTTATTTCCTTTTTCTGCGTCACTCTTTTCGACCATCTCAGATTTAATTAATTAACGCCGCATTTTGCGCCACTGCCGCTCCATTTTCAAGCTCATTTTCCAAGCCCGAGAAAAATGTTTACGATAATCCGCCGAGCCGCCGCAATAATCCCAACTTCGCCGATCGCTTTCCACCGATTAATAACCGTTTCGATAAATTAAAATTGGTTGGTCGAACGGTTGCGCAATTTATGACCGAGTTGGTTTAAAACTCTCCGTTTATGTAACCGAGTCATTTGATAAACTAATTTAATTTCAGTTAAAACCGATCTCGAAGAGAGACTTGCATAATTTATCGAATCACCTAGCAATTACTATGAAATATATTGTTGAACCGTTTCAGATTGACTCCAATTAAGAGCATTTTTGCAAGTTTTTATTATATGACAATTTCACCTGGGTCGGATCATTCCACGGATAAATTTTATATTGTAACGACTTTCGGCGTTGGAGGAATTTGCATAATCCATCAATTGTAGGCGTTTTCTCATCTACAAGCACTATTTATTTATTTACCGATGGGAACCGAGCGTGGAACAATTATACTTGCATATACTGCATCCGCAGAGAATGCTGCAGCGCAGAAGAAGTTTGAAAGATTCACCGCCTGACACTTATCATTTTCATCTTGGTGGCGAACGCTGCAAAGGAGGAATTCATCGATGCGGTAACAAGGATTCATGGAAGAACGAAGGACGGCCGAGGCAGGGACGATTATGGGAGAGAGGAGGAGAGAGAGGCGGCTGGCGAAGGGAGAGGGAGGGATAGAGAGGAGGAGAGAGAAGAGGCCTCTCGGATGGAGTGTGAGAAATCGATAAATCGATCGTGGAGAGAAGGAAGGCGAACTGTGTGTTTGTGGTCAAGCTCAAGTTAAAACAAAATCGCAGACAATCCCTTAGCGTGCTACTGGCGTGTTCGTTCGTGAGGTCGTGCGGGGGTGATGGCAGTGGATAAGCTGCGTGTAAGGTGCCACTGGGGTAGCACGGAAGGTCAATCGGGGGTAAGGCCGAGCCACTATAATTCCATAGCTGCTTTTTGCTTGGCAAAAGCCAGCGTCTCGTACATATTCCCCCGGCTCGTTCTTCTCCTTTTTCTTTCACTCGCCTTTGCTCGACTAACGCTCGCTCCTAATTAAACATCCAGCTCGAATCCCGAGTCCCCGGTCGACTTGGGCCGTCGATGTTCCGATATTAGTGCCTCCCTCGGCCCCCCCGACGCCTCTGCCTTCATACCTTCATTCGCGTCCCAATCTTCCTCTCTTGCACTCTCTCTTTCTCATCGGCACTCCGGCCACATCCGGATCGACAACGGCGACGACGATGCCAGCCTTTTATATAAATAGATTACGACAAAACAGAGACAATCGGGGGGGGGGGGGGGGC
>JABFPN010001353.1:0-30151 GCA_022817305.1 Leptoteleia sp. ZL-2020 | reverse complement strand
CACAGTCGATCCATTGCGGCAACATGTGTGGCTTATTGTGGCCAAGACTGTGGGCTCCCGCATGCCACAGTCTTAGCCACAGTGCTGCCATAGACTCTGCCACAATGTTTTTTCCACGCGGGTTATAACGCCGAATGTACTAATTTTCACATCTATAGATTTCACATCTAATACTATAGTATTAGAGGCGATTGAAAATTTCTTTTAGTACTATTAAACGTCCTTATTTAAATAAAGACACATTTAAAAAATGAACATTTTTTTGTTCTTTGCACAACAATAAAATTTGAAAATGAATAACGAATTAATCGAGCAACTGCAACGTGACAGTTATTAAACTATAACGCATATCGATTTGCCGAGATTCCGACGCGATCGTGATTTTTAATTAGCTCTTCTAATCATTCGAATTAACTTGCCGCTGGGGGAAAAAAGTGAGAAACTGCGCGAAATTGATGCGTTTAATTACGTGGGTGGTAATCGCATATCACGAAAACCGATTATTGTTATCATCACTTCGCGTTCCATTTTTTGTTCCCTCTGGTGCCATTTCTTTTCCTCTTTTGCTCGTTCGCAAATGCACCGATGAATGTTCGAATGGACAAACCGCAAACGGCCATTAGCAGTTGCGTAACATCGTGATAATTAAACCAAATTAAAACGAAAGGCTCGAATATAACCCGAACCTCCGACGCTTTGGTGTGTTTGATTCGTTCCTCGGCGCTACCACAAATATCGCATCGTGTGTCGTCCGCCGCGTGTGACGAGCCTACCCGCGACAACGTGCTATAGGTTTCCGCGCCGCAACGTTCGTTGAATTAATCACGGTAATCAATAAGTCCCAAGTTGCCAGCAGCTTAGGTCGGATTGTTGCTGTTTGCGGGATTAAATGTCGAAACAGATTTCCAATCCGTCAATGAATTCTTAAGCCGGATTTAGCCTTGCTTTCCATATTTCATTTTATAATTGAGTTTTTTGTCTTTCGGTTTCAAATCGTTCTTCATTCGCTTTAAATTATTTCAAGATAGAAGCTTGGACGTGAATTTGTTAAGTGCGATTCGAAATACTGTTTCTCGCTTTATAAAAGAAAACAAAAAACTTATCGTTTCAGCGTCGATTTTGATTTATATGTTTGGAAAAGGTTAAATTTGCACCCTTGTTTCATTAGTTATTGATTTATTTATCTGTTTCCTTAAACGTATTAAAATATTTAAGAAACTTTTACTAAATCTAAAAAGTCAATTATTTTATTAGCACCCTTTGAAGTGTGTAACTTGAATTCTGTTTTTCATTAAAAAATTGAAAATTTCTTGCAAGATATATCAGTTAAAATGATTATTATTTTACATTTTAAATAATACTTGTGCAAAACTATGAAAACCTGTGGTTAACCTTAAGAATGTATGGTCAAAGTGAGGTTATACAAGTGTCTCCTGTTCTATTTTCTGTATGCATTACAACGAAGCCACAAAGTAAAATAACTTCCTTGAAGCACGAAATTCTACTCTTTTACAAGTAATAAATATTTAAAAGAGACAAGTAATTTTCAATATAAGAGTTTATATTTCAATTAAATATCATTAAAAAATCAAAGTGTTGAAAATAGTTAAAAATTATTTAACGTATTAAAGAGTTAAGTAAAATTGTTGATCACGGCTAAATACTGAAATTATTGAAATATACTGTAAAATAAAAATAAACTATAAAGAACTCTAAAAAGTTCTGAAACTATAATAAATATATAAAAGTTAAATAAATTGTCGAATTTTATCTATTCTGAAAGACCTAAATTGAATTTTATATTGAATTATGTATACGAATAAGTTTACATGTTACGCTTCTAGGACAAGAGAAGTTGGTCAATCTCCTATGATGGTCGACTAATTTTCTTAGACACCAGTTTGGAAGCGGTGTACAAGTACTCTCTTGTTCATATCAAAAGGGAATATTCTGATAAAATGGGTATCAACCTAAAGCATGTTGATGGAACTATCATTAAATGTATAACACACCAGACATGCCTACCAATATTTGAGCTTGGAACAAAGGCAAATCAAATCCAATATATATATACATAGGAAGAAAGGTCTTTCCTAGAATGTATGTGTGACTATTGAAAATCATCTTGTATTTAAAACTGATTGAAAATGGAAATGAAATCTGCATCTTTTTTATTAGACTTGTTTACTATTACTCAGTAAATTTAACGGAAAATTATCTACTGTATTATATAATACCTGTAGAATTAATATGATAATAAGATGTGCTACACCTAAACAAGCTTATTCCAGTAAATTAATTTTACAAGATTTTATACATATAAAAATGGGTTTCTAAAATTAAATTTAATTAATATTCCATAATTTACATAATGTAACAATTTTAATTAATATTTCAATCCTGTTGATCGACTTTGCTTGAAAATGATTTTTAAGAATGAAAGGCGTCATTCTAATTCACTTCCCCAACTTGTGTGTACTTATAATTTATTAATAAATACAGTTCAAATTATAATACATATATTATAATTCATTATATTGGTTTATAAATTCTATCATAAGTGGAGACCCGTCCCAAAGTTACTATATAATTTTCCTCAGTTTAGAAAATCATTTTCTCTTACTAAACGAAATGTATTTCCGTCAACTAGTGCATCTCATAAAACAGATGGTAATATTAGAAAATTATACTGTTATTTTACTATAAGTATGACGAGATTTATTATAATTTTACGTTGAATATACCAACTTTATAAATCATCGGGTTATGTGACAATTATTTTAACTGTATATAATAATTAAGCTGATTAGTGACGATATGAATTATAAGTCTTATACTCATACCGAGTCTGTGTAACGAATAACAGGCACACAGTCGAGTAACGTTATTTAACTAAACTCATCTATTTTGCGAGCACTCACTATTCAAGATCACAGATGGCAACAATGTTAAAATCACACTACAATAACATACCACAATATTCAAATTATGATTCATATTGTTGCTATATGTAATCATACTTCCAGTACACTTCAGCTTAAACAGTTTTTATTTATTTAAAATTACTTGAGTTACCATAGATCAGAAAACATGGAATCCTGAAATAAACTGTATTGGTTTTTTCTTTAATATAAATTTCGATAACATCTCTCAGTTACATTAGTAATATAAAATTGAAATATCCATTCATTGTAACATGATCATAATTTGATATATAATAATACTTCGGTTAAAAGGGTTAAATATAAAAAAAAACTTTGAATATTCAGTTTCAATAAATAAATGCTATTGAAAGAGAAAATTTATGGATTTTTTTTTCAAATAAAAGTTTTTCATTTAAAAAATATTTTTTTTCTATACTTTTTTAACATAATGCATTTTTTTGTTTATTCGTATATAAATACTAAACTGCTTTTAAAAAAGAAACGCTAGTTAAAAACACAAAAATATTTTTATTTTTTTAAAACAAGTTCAGCATTAATATTTTGTCCAATGTTTGCAATCGGAAGAATAAAATACAAAAAGAAAAATTTAAAATAAAAAGAAATAATTCTAAGAAATGCGCCGGGGAAAGAAATAAATAAACTTCTCGCAATAATTTAAAAAAAGACGCATAGCTTTTAGTCGATAAGTGGCGAAAATCGAACGTCAGAAACTGTCGAGATGCACTTCGTCGGTATCTTCATATCCCGAAAGGGCGGCACCATTTCGTCGGAATGACTTTTACTATCTATCGGATATCTTCCGGATCCGTAACGTGCACCGCGATGCATAAAGAGCTCGGTTTACTACAGTCAGCGATACTCAGTGCGTCCCATTTTCGTCGGGACGCTTTTCCACCCCTCCCCCCTTTCCCCTTCGCGCGCTAACCATTCCCGAGACGAGCGCGTCCCAAAAAAACGCAACAAATTTCCTACAAATAACCGATGTTTCTTTTTATGTCACAAACAACAACAAATATCATATTTAATAAACCCCAACTCGACGGAATACAACGGGCAAATTAATAATATATGCCAATAAACAAGAGAAAGATGGTAATATGCGATTGTCCAATATATATCTGTTCAAAATGCATATATAATACAATTTGTCAATACAAATTTTGAAACGCGGTATGGGATATGGCGTAAGAGTATCTCGGGATTGTAAGTAACTTACCATCGCTTTTATTCATCAAACCTCATCCGAAAGGGAGGCCAAGATAAGGCTCTTATTTTTCCCGAACATTTCTGAGTGTGTGTATTTGTATGTGCGTCAAATATTCTCTCGATCCATCGCGACCACATGAGATTCCGTACTAAAGCAGTCCCTCTTCACGTTTGTTTCAGGAGATGAAAGTCAACTGGGCGACGTCGCCGGGTAACCAACCAAAACAGGACACAAGCAGTGAGTGCAAATACAAGCGAAAAGCTTATTTCTTTATTTCCTGTCGTATACGTAACTTCGTGGTTTCGAACAAGAACCGAATTTAATGCTACTTTGAGAAACGGAAATTTTTCGTTTACCAAATGTAAACATATCACCTCGTTAAACGACCGTCCCAATTATTATACATTAACTTATTGATGAAGCAATATCACAAACACTCGATATTATCATTGGGGGTGATGAAAAAGTTGTTCGGAAATTATTGCGGAAATTTTTTTATCGTAACTTTTTATTCCTAATTTTTCTTAGAATTATTATTGGGTTTACTTTTTTGGAATTACACTTTGCAATCTTTTTAAGTATAAATCTTCTGCATAATAACAATGATGATAGATAAATTTAAGATTCATTGTACAAACAATGAATAAGTCAATTTCAATTGTTAATACTCGTGTCAACATTTTTGTTGAATAATTGAACGTGGATTAAAAATTACAAATATCTTGTTACCGATATAATTTTGTAAATATACATTACTCATAGTAATCATTTTTCCATCAAGTGCCAAGTACTTTCCATTAAATTATTTCAACAAGATCACCTCGGGTTCACAAATTTCACATCTTCACCGTCAATAAAGTCTTTGATTAACTGTATTTAATCATACTCAGTCTTCGTACTGTTTATCTACTTAGTTTAATTAGAAAACTACATTTTACATTCTCTATCGTTTAATTTACATTTCTTTACATCTCCTATTTAATTTCATCCGGGACGTTTACAATGTAACTTTCGATGTGCAAAATTTTAGTCTAGATTACATAGTAAAATATTTCGACAGAAATTCAAGTTATTCGATACAAAACTGTTTGACACGAGTATTATAAAGTGGAAAATGACACGGTGGGATAAATTTCGAAAGTTACAACCTTAAATCCGGGATCGAGTAGGGGATTCGCAAAAAAATCTGGGATCTTAAGAATTATGGGATTCATGAGTAGAGTAAGACAATTCTCACGATCGTAATTTGCCAAGCCACATTTGGTTTCGCGTACAAAGACTGACCGTCTTGTACATTCATCTTTTTATGCTCGTTGAAACAGTCTCTCCCCCCCCCCTCCCTAACACACGCACCACCATCCCCGTATATCCAGCGCCTTGCGATTCAAAAGGTTTCCATTCAAGTTTCGCTGGAGCGCGATATTTTACGTTTATGCAATTTTGCAATGACAAACACGAAGTAATTACGTTTCGAAATTTGCGTGATATACGATAATGCGGGGCCTGTATTTATCGCTTTTGCGGGATTCATGGCCCTGAAACAGTTCGCAATGCGGGGCAGCGATAATTTGACCCCTCGCTGACAGACTGTGCTCGATTAAGCAAACGCGCCGGAAAAATAATTTATATATTTGGCTTGGTTTCTTGCGCCACTGAAGAAGAGGAATCGGAAGCGCCTTGTAACGTTACCGCTACTAAAGTATCAATGACATCGAAATGCTGCCAACGCATGTAAGTGTTTGTGTCCACATTAAGTTTTGTAAGTTAAGTTTCGCGAGAGGAAAACGGATTTCTCGCGCCGATTACGGGGAGTCATATCGTTCCCGCGAAATATTTATTTTCGTTCGCCGCGTCTCGTGCTTTATTTGTTATGTTTTTATACGACATAAAATTTTGTTTTTATTCAGCTCGAAATCTGCGGTCGATTGTGCAAGAGATAAATCTGACAATTGCAAATTTTGCTATTGAAAAATCGCTTTTGCTCATAAAAATTCGAACAGTCCATTTGAGGTATATTATTAACCGAACTAATAAACTCGGAACGCAAAACAGAGCGACCCAAAAAGCATAAAGTAATAAAAGTTTTGAGCGTGTTAAACAACTTGCTAAGTGAAAAACTCTGTAGTAGGGTAACGAGGTGAACGTTTTCATAGTTTGTACATATATATATATGTATATATAAAAGAAAAAAAATAAGAAAAAAGATTGAAGAGCTGAAAAGCACTAAAGCAGCCTTGAACGATGGCATCTCTTTTTCGGTTCTTCAGTATTCTCTCAGGGAAGGTCGGGATACAAACAGCATCAGATCTTGTAATCGCTGCATCATTTTTCTTGAATTATGAATCGCGTCTGGGAATAATCGTAGCCGTATTTACGAGGCTTTTCAAACACAAAGGGTTTGCACGTAATACAAGCATCCCACTCGCATATTCCGTTTATACCGTTGCTCGCCAACAAACACGTGGAACTGTACACAAGAACACGCGCAGTGGCATGGTCCAACCGCCATAAGCTGCTGTTCGTCTTTGCTGTTTGCATAATCATAAACAAGATCCATTCGTTATAGAACTATCATATCTTGAATACCAATCATTTGAAAAATAAATGAACTTTCTTTGAGATAAGTAACGATAGATTATCGTTTAAAGTTAACGCGATTAGACGCGAAAAGTAGACACAATTTTTATCACTCGCATTCTTTGACTTCTCCTTTTTAAATAAGACATTTGGAAGATGCCGCGTCTGATTTTCTTTTAAAGTAAAGCGATTTCATTTTATGGCATGGTAACATATGTTTCCTTGTCGACATTTTGGCTTTCTTTTGAAATTTTATCGAAATTGTAGGTTTTTCATTTTTCAATTTCGTGTTTTAATGTAACTTTCGTTGGGCAAGGTTATTTATTTAATTGAAATATTATTTAATATCCATATAAAACTACAGACAGCAAATACTCTGGTTACAAATTGTGGTTCTGTTATAAATAAATTATATCTCAATTACTTTCATTGTGTAGCAATTATTATTTGAAGAGAATTATATTTTTTTAGAAAATATAACCATTAATAATGATTATCAAAAAAGTTAAATATACTAATCGAGATACTTTGATGGTTACAGCCAGCAGTGTATTCATTAAAAATGTCTTAAGGCGTTACAATTTTTATAAATATATTATGAATATTCATGGAGAACGTGCTGACGAAATGTTATTTTTAATTAAAAATTTTTCAGAAGGGACTTGTCATTATATTTGGTAAAGGGCGTACGTATCGTTAAATTAAAAACGCGAAATTTTCGTGTAAGTAATTACATTTGTAAAATTAATAAAAATTATTTTTTATGATAAACTGAGAATGCGCGCTCGGCAAAGGTACAACAAACGTGGATGATTATACAAATTTCGTCGTATCAAGATGGGAAAAAATGCTGCCCGCGTACAAATATTTTTTCAGACGGTTAAGAGATATTTCGTTCGTGGGACGCTGAGAAAATTTCGCGAGCACACTTTCCGTTTACTTAGTTTTCTAATGACATAACTTATCAAAATTCATTTATCATTGCGGCGACATACGTTTGCATAACCCCTTAAGTTAAGCTTTTAAATTTATCGTCGAGATTTGCGAATGCTGTAAATTTAAAAACGTAAGAACAAAAATAAACGCGCAAATAACTCCCAGTACATAATTCAACGTGATATACGAATAGCGGGATTTGTAAAGTAATTAATAACGTTTAGTCCGCGACGACTGTGTGACGTTGTGTATTACTTTCCACGTGACTACGAGAAAGTTTATACGATACTCATCGACCAGATCCACTCAGCAGTTAACTTTATGGTGTGATAACCTTTCTCGATTTTGTGGCACGATCGCTTACTCGATGCTAAGACGAGGTATAACGCAAACTCGATCACTCCCAATTTTATACATCGTAAATAATGTCAAATAGAATAACTTATTTTTATTGATAATGCTGAATTTGTTATAATTTAAAAACGTTTGTTAAATCTAAATAGACACTTCAAATATTATCTAGAAAGTCACTAATCTTTTCAAGAATTATTAGTAATATTAATAGAATCATTTGTAAACTTTACACTTTAATCTGCTTTCTGGTTTGTCAACTTATAAAGACTCAAATACGTCCCTTAGTAAATAAAGCTTAGTAAATTAAATTACATACGTTTAAGCTAAGTAGTTCCTCAAAGCACACAGAAAACATTTCATTTATAACGAGAATAAGGAGCTGAAAAATTGACCTAAAGATATTCAATTGTTGAACCATTTTCATATTAGAAAGCCAGTATAATGAAACGAAGGAGTGACGAGCAATTGAATAAAATGAAGCACAAAATTTTATTGAAACGATAAAACATTGGATATTACTGTTCGCGAGTAGCAATACTCAAAACACCTGTATAACTCGGCTACTTTAAATACCATTTTCTTAATACTTGGCCAGCCTGACTGGACCACAGACAATGCCACAAATTCCTGTGTAATTACAACTATTTGAACAAAGTTAACACTCCCGGCTTTGCCATAACCACCATAATTTTTGGCTACCGTAATATTCCGTACGCTGAATGGAACGGCAATTGTCTTACGTGGAAGCTCCATGAAACCCGAAGAAGCCGTATTAAATTTCGTATCGCAGATACTTGCTCGTAACGCCAGTGCATTCTCGATTTTAGAGCTCCCTGCGTAAATTTGCGTGAATCGTTCGGTTGGAGGGCACTCGCGTTTTCTCGAATATCGCCCGGCAAAAGGGTCGAGTAGAAATAGGAATAGGAATATCGGGGCAATAGGATCGAGATTGCGGCACTCGCAAATGAGAGCGACGAACCAGGCGCAGGTGCGCTTTGTTCTATCTGTCTCCAACAGGCACCGCTGCTCATTCTTCCCTTCGCCGTCTCTTTTCTCCCCTTGCCCCATCATCCCTCCGTCCCGTTCTAGCGCGTTTCTCCGTTTCGTTCGAAAAGCGGAATTTTTCCAAAATAGAATAGCTCGGACGACGTCTTGTTGCGGGACAACGGCTGCGTATCGTTGCGAGATAAGCCTGACATCTTCAATTCGACCGAATGTTTGACGAAATTCAACGGCATGACGAGGCGCTTGAATGAGAGGATACACGAAACGCTAATTGTATTATGTTGTCCAAAAGAGACCTCCGTAAAATCTGTCTAAACAAACGGTTTTCGCATCGCGTAATTCATCTGTTTTAAAATGAAATGTCTGTTAACTTTGCAGCAGGCTTGGAAAGTATTTGTTATGCAGTTGCGTAGGAATGAACAACTTGATTTGTTTATGATTGTTAGTCTGGTCAAAATTGACATTGGTTTAAAATTAACTTTCACCTTCAGTTTATTGAAATTGCATAATTAATGACGGTCTAATTTAGAGTAATGAAAATTAATTTTAGAACGTCACATAATCTGTCAAGAATGGCATTTGAAAAATAGTTTAATGGATAATAAATCCATCACTCCTATTTTCCAAAATTACTTCTCATTAGTTAAATTTAGTTTATAATTAAGCCAAAATTACAGTATAAAATAGTTCCAATTTCGATAAATTAAAAAAAATTTGAAATTAATAAAACTTAAACTTAAAGGAAGAATTAAATATAATAATACGTTAATAAGACATAAAATAATGTTCATTCAATCTAATTTTGTCAATTAAATTAAAATGGAAAAATAAATAAATGAAATAGCATGGAAAGGCTGAGTAATGAATAATATAAATGAAATCATCATTTATATTACAGCAATTGTATTTTTAATTCCTATAAAACATTTGTTATTTATTATTTCAAAAAATTGAGCGCTTCAATAAAATAACTAAATAAACTTTTATTCTTGTTATAATATTTGATACACGTTGTACATTTCCCTTGAATTATCAAACGAATAGGATCAGTATAAATGTTTTATACAGACCTTTTTATAAAAATCAATTTGAAACACGGTTAATGAAACATGGTTAGCCAAACTCTTGAAACCGCTTTGATATTTAAATATAAATACTACATATATATTTTTTTTCACTTATCCGACGATGAGTTCATCGCACGATATTTCAAAACGCCACTGCATGGTTAAAACCGCAAAGTAACTTCCGCCGATGAATTTATTTTTCATGCGTTCAATTTAAAATTGGACCCCGTCTCTTTTACACGTTTGCGGGCGCAGTAATTACTGAGCCGGGTATAAGTTTACTCGCGCTTCTGATTAAAAATATCAACCGCGCCGCGAAGCCCATCCTCCGCCCCCCCGGGTCGATAAAACAAATCACAAATAGAGTTCATTGTTCATTTTTAAATCATCAAATTGCGGTTAATCACAGCGGCGGCCGAATGGTTTTGCAAAGGTCGACGTTCCTATTGACGATTCGAATCACTTATACAGTTGGGCAGTTTGGAAAATTCCGAACAAACGTCGAACGTGTGCGCGGTTTCGGGCGTCCAAACTCAATCCCGATTAAGCCGGGGAATTTTTTTGGCCGTCGCCAATCCGGTCGTGTTTGGTGGCCCAGAAATGGTGATTGCGACGTGCCATGTTGGCGGTCTGCGGTTCCACGGCTCTGTAAAATCGGCTTGGGCCGCGTGTCATCGGCAGATCTGCTGCTTGCAATTCGTCGGCGCGCGTGTTTTACAAGAATTTGATATGTACTCCGACGAAAGTGCGGCCTGGCTTAAACGTACCGAAAGAATGCCACTGTTATTTTTCGATTCTTTTTTTATTTGTGTCCAATTATCCGCGAGGGTAAAAGATCAGAGCTATTTTGTCGATTCGGAATTGTTTTTCCGCCCCGTAGCACTTGACAAAAGCCAGGCAATCCGCGGAATCGAAACGTATCCGGGAACAAAGAAATATAAGAGGATAAATTTTAAAGACTGTTTGCCTTGGATCGTCCTCAAAGAACACGTCGGCCGACATTATTTTTATACTTTCACGTCGAGCGGAATATTTGCTCGCGGCGCGTATCACAAATTCTGTTTCTTCTGACAATTTATATTGGCTGGTACTTAAATAGTCAGGATGCGATTTACAATGAAGGAGAGGGTACCTAAACGCGATCGGAGATCACGTTCATCCGAGCTGTCTGGCCTGAAAAAACATTTTATTCCACGGCATTTGACCAGTGTCCACGCACAGAGCAAAAGTTGAAGCAAGAATTTTTAATAGAAACATGGGGGGGAAAAAAGAAAGTATGTGAGAACTATGCTTATATAGCTTCCTAATATATGGCAAGTCTATTGATGGCACAACCTGATGTATAAGGAAAACCAGGGAAGTGTTCGATAGATTATTAGAACTTTGTCGGATCAAAGTGATTTTCTTGACGATACTATTTCGTGTCGGAAGTAGAACAGTATGGTTGAGAAGTTTTCGTCTATAATAAAATGATAAAAATACGCTCAATATTTAAAATGAGTGTTCAAATAAATTGTGTTTGGGGAAAACTTACCATGAAATAGTGCGTATGTTCTCAAATAATGTATATAGTACGTATATATTATAAAATAAAAGAGCATCACTTTTAATATAATTCAACAGCAAACATTTCAACATATGAGTATTTCCTTCTGTTATTTACATTCGTATTGCATAATTTAAGTGAGAGAACAATTTTTTTAGTATACTCTATCGAAAATAGGTCAATATGGACTGTTGATTTTGTAATTTCACTACATAGTATTAAAAATTATTATTAATTATTGAGTGAATGACGGATAAAATGATTTGACGAGAAATTTTCGTACTATATGCAAACAATTTGCCGAACCAAAACCAAAGAAGAGAGGATTCGATTAGGAGTACGAGATGTCTATTACGATTGTTGTAGCAGAGCCATTACAAATGACCCTCTCGACAACACAAAGTCCTTAAGCATCTTTCTCACGTCACAACGAGTGGTTAGCAAACGACCGGTTAATGGAGGGATACTGCTTTTAATCAAGTTAATGCAACCACACTGGCTGATGCACGTCAGAGTGGAGCCGCCAACTACATTATGGCTGTGCAATATGTTACATCGGTGCCATAAGAAACAGGTGATTATGGCAGTACCATCGCGTGCCAGCCGGAAGTTGCGAGTTTTCGCATGGCCTACAATAAAATACTTTTCTCCTCCTCGACTTGTGCTACATCGGCGCGGACTTGTTATTTCTTAAATAGATCCTTTCAATTCGGAAATAAGAGTTTTTGCGTAATTGTGGCTAGACCTTGGCCTGCTGAGGGTTTTAATGTGTACGGGCAGCCAAATGAAACTGCTACGAGTTTTAATTAAATTTTTCGAATTGTTACGTTCGAGCTCGGCATAAATCATGGCCATGATGAAAGTTTTACAACACGCGTAATGACTGTAATTTGATTAACGCAAATTAGTGTTTTCAATTTTGGCATTTTCAATCGTGAATACTGCTCTTGAAATATTCATTACGAAATGTCATTCGATAAGTTCGCAATACGTAATTTTTTTATAAAACTTTTTATTCTTCGTGATCATTGAAATTCAGTAGTAGTTTTTGGATTTAAATTGTTTATGATATTGTTACGGATGGTGCTGGAATTACCAGCATTTGATTAAAATTTACATTTACATTATATTATTTAATTAAGGGTAAATTAAAAGTGCTAAAATTGAAACTATTTAAGATGTAAAATAAAGTCACAAATAAGTTTAAATAAAATGCTGGAATCAATCACGAAACGGCATAGAGAAACCCACTTCCTCTCACATCAAAACTTCAATCTTCTCTTTAAGTATTCCATTTGACGGTTATAGTCCAACAACTACCGTTATTTAGTGTCTTGGCTGATAAGATGTACTTATCCAGCTTCATCTTCGAATATTTCATAAATATCAGTAAGGGTACTTTTATTTCCTTCAAATTTTAATAGAAACGTTAAATAATTAAGAAATTAATGCTCACAGTGAATCACCTGAGTGACTCGAGTTTTTGTATAGGTTGTTTTTTATTTTTATTTCTCTTATTATTATTTTTGTAATAGTTTTGACTTTAGTCAGAATAGTTTTAAATTTTTCCTTAATATATAAATTCCTGTTTTTATTTCTTTTTAATTAACCATTTTTTTACTCGGAAAACGGTTTTTTAACAATATACATAGTAGACCAAAGTCCAAAATTGTCTGCAGACTTGTTAAGATTTTAATAACACTTGGAAAACGAATAATCTATCTTCCGCTCCTTTGAAACGCTGCTGGTTCGATAATCCTCGCGGCATTGTAATTTTGATATTTTAGATACCATAGTCTCGCGGACGTGAAATATTATTAGAGCCATACTTAATGGTATCTTCCTCTTTTCATGCGGTATCGAGAAGCTCCGTCGGTCCCACGCGTGCGATAACTCCGCACCGACGTGAATGTGCGATGGGACGCACGCGGCGTTGTGTGCGAAATAGTTTCCTTCCATCTCCACACGCATTAATGCAGTCCACACATCTTACTCGGTTAATGATTACGCGCAATTTTGTCATACTCTTTTTTTTTTCGCCTGCCCATCGATACTCGCTTTGTCGTCGTTAGTTTCGTTGATATTGCACTCCGCTCTCGATTATATACCATTCCGTTAGTTTTTTATCTCCATGTGTTTTTGCCGTCCTTATATGCGGGCCGCTGTTTTTCCGTCCGCACAATGGTAACGGTAATGTTTGTAAAATGGAAAATTATACGATGCGACGGAACGCGTTCGCGAGACGGCGCCGTGTCAAAGGAATAAAATTCCATATCCGGGACTTTGTTCGATTATGCACGATAACTGAAAATTATAATGTCGCCGCTTTCGTGTTCAATTCGCGCGACATTAAAATGCAATTCGGTACAATTGGCGCAATTTCGCCAGCGCGTTCCGGCGGCCTCCCTTTGCGGCCCCCTCGCACGATCCCTTCGATCATTTGTTGCGCGAAATCAGACGCGCCGACGCGAGCACAACTAACGTTTAACTCTGTTGTTTTCCCTTTTGTCGTTATTTTTCAGTCCCCTTCTTTGCCTTCTTTTTTTATATTTGTTTGTATTTTTTTTTTTTTTATTCGTGTCGACTCCGACTGACGTATTAGGGGGGAATCACAAAGTGTATTAAGGCACTGGCTAAAGTACACACTAACTCCCCATCGCGCGTTAATCTTTATGAGCCTCGCAAACTCAATTCTCTTTTTCATATCGTAACTAACCCGGCGTCGTGAATCGAATGCAGATATTGCTCGTAATACGCTGACAAGTTAATTTATTCGATTATGGAGTGTGATATTTATCTAATATCCATTTACTTTTATTACGCAAATGAGGCCGTTAAGGAAGTCGTAATGCCTCGATTGAATATAACACCCACTTCCCCCCCACCGTCTCTAGGTCACGTCGGCGGATTATTTACAAAAAGTTGAACACGCGCACGAAACAAATTTGTTACGATTCGGCCTATCGTGGAAATAAAATTGCGCAACACTTGCGTTCCGTCCACCCTCTCGTAACCCTCCTACCCCTTCATTACGCGCACTTTTCAGTCGCGTTTTTATTTTGTCGCATCCATCAGCGGGGGTGTGTTTAATAAAAATACAAACGAAGTACTGATCTCTGGAGTATTATTCGAGTAATGCTTTGAACAATTGACCGCAAAAGCCGACGCTTAAAGCGCTCCTTCAAGAGCGCACTCGTTGCTACAAAACACGCTGTTGGACGATTCTCCAAATATTTGCATTTTCAGTGGATTGTTCGGTCGAGTTCAATGCAAATTTTCGTGAATTTTTATTTATTTACTTTCGTATTTTATGTTTTTATCTTGCCCGCGGCGGTGGCGGATAGTTTGATACACGGGCGGACGATGCTTTTACGGAAAAAATATTGGCACTGACGTTACGCGAAATATCAGTTGTCATTGAGCAGTGCGATGGGAAATTTGTTGCTTCACCACCAAGTAATTCAATGCCCCGATACAAAAATTCAAATTTCTTTCGCGATACCGATATATCGAATTTTTCATCCTTTTCCGTGCGATTAATTTACCGCCAATCCTTTTTTTTTTTTTTTTATTGTGTTTTACTTTTTTTCTCTTTTGTCGGGCTTCAAGTTTGTCTAAATTCATCCTCATTCATTCTGGATAAATGAATTTGCCACTCGGTGATACTAGGTTTTATTTAAGCATAATACGTATATATTGCGAGGGAACCGTTCATTTGCATACGATAGAATTTCCAGTACAGCTCTCGAAAATCTGACAACGCTGTGGACGTAATGTATTATGATATTCTAGTTGGTGTACAAGATTGTATTTCAATTCAAATTCGTTTATAAATATATTATACTGTGAGCATACTGAGAAAAAATTGGCAGAAAAAATTGCTGTTTTTAACTGTTGTTTCACATTTATATCCGTATTTCAATAAAAAATTACTGTTTTTTTTTTAAAAAAAAAGCTAAGACTCTAGTTTTAAATGTTATATTTATAGATAAAAAAGAAATTTTCCGTTTCAAAAAACAGTAATTCTTATTTAATGACGAATATACATCTGAAACACAGTGGAAAATAGTAATTTTTTTGTCTCATTTTTCCAATTGTTATCAATGGGCACTTTCAAAAGTTATAGTTAATATATAAAAATTAAAAGAGAGGAAATAATCGAAAGGGGTGATAAGAATGTTTATAATCGTTTAAGAATAAATGATTAAAACTGTGTTTCGATAAAATTCCGCAAGAGTCGTTTTAAAGTTGGCGCAGTTTTCTTGTCAGAAGTTGATTTCACGGGTTAGAATGAATGACACTTTATGCATATCTGAAGCAAAAAAGCCACGTCAGTACATTTGACATTTAATATTTGTTGCGTTGTTCGTTGTACGTAATTTTAGATACGCGTCATTGTTTCGCTTATAAAACCGAAAATGTACAAGTTAATCTCGCGGCGCGCAGATAAAGTCAATCGAAACATTTTTGCCGCTCCAAACATTTTCCCCGAAGACACACTTTGGGGTTTGCTGTCTTTTACGTCCTCCTTAGAGGAATCGAATAATTATCTATTAAATACAATCAAATAATTGCCAATAAAATTACAATCATTTTCGCCTTATTAATGGTAAGATAAACTGAACGCAACTTTAAAGGTAAAAATGTAACTATATATAAGCTCGCACATATTAATGGGCGTGTTCACATTTTATTAAGGAATAAAAATAACGATACGATTACCACTAAAAGAGAATAGTCCCTGCGTATCGTACGGGCGCATAAATGTATAGAGTCAGCTGTACATATAAGTCTAATATTCAACTTCTTCATGGTGCAATATTCAAATTTGAATGCATCCTTAAATTTGCATATATAAAACATATATGAGCAACGTGCGAGGTGGTATAGTTACTGTACGTAATATAGATGAAAAGTTGTAACAACATTCAAGGGAATTTCATATTTTAGTGTGTTCACAGGACTGCGATATATAAACAAAAGCAAATTCGCATAAGCAGCTATCACTAGAATGTTGGTAAAACGATCGTATCGTATCGTAAGCTCTTTATTTAACGGGCAGCGGTGGCCAAGCAGAGCCCCGAGGGGCTTAAATTAGTCGAGCGTCGGAGAATAAAGAGGCGCGCTATGTTGTGCGGAATATCGAAAAGGCATAAAGCAAGGCAAAATGCAAATGCGCACTGACAGAGACTAGACGGTAGGGGATATTTCTGCGTCCGACACACACGCACCGGGCCGTGCAAATTTAATTGGAGGCTTGTTCTAACCGCGATACCTACGCAACCGTCAGACCTATCTTTTGTGTTATATTTCGTAGAAACTGTCCACCTCTCTTCGAATTGTCACCAAATTGATGAACGCCATAAATCGACGCTGCCCATTCAAAGCGCCATTTCCGCGCCACTTCCGCGCCACTTCCGCGCCACTTCAGCGCCGCGCTATTTCTTCTTCGAATTAATTAGTGTCCAATTGCAAAATTGGCCGCGAGATCAACGTAAGGCAACGGTGCAAAAAAGAGCGTCGTAAAGCCAGCGTTAATTCAAAAGAATTCTGTCCGCAATAAATAGATGATTTTTTGTTCCAATAGTACACGGACGTCGGAGAACGGACGGGTTTGGGAATGTTTTTAAGAGAGCCGTTTTTTCCCTTAACATTCAATTTAGAATTGTTTTATTTTTATTGCCATTGGAGAGATTTGATTTTTCATTTTTTCTCCTCTCTTTCTCTTTGATGTTTTATTTGTACAGAAAAAGAGTGTATATTAAACAATTTAATAGATAAATTCAAACTATAGTCTTTATTTAGTTTGAGTTTTTTTGTACACGTGAATTAATTACTTTTAAAAATGGAAGATACGTTTTTTGGTTTGAGCTGCATTTGAGAGTATTTCGTTTCTGTTAAGAACTAAAATGGGACGGCTTTTGTTAACAATTATCCTGTTTTTGATAAGAGTAAAATATTTTTTCAACAAAAACATTTTTGTTACGGTAGAATCCTAAATTTTAGAAGAAATAGATTTTAGTTAGAGATATCTTTAAAATTTTAGTTTATTTAAAGTTTGTTGCAATTCATCATGTTTGTTCAAGCTTAATTTAACTAACGAAGGTTTATCGAATTTTATAGTCTGTTAGGTAATAAGAATAAATGAAGGGAAAAATTGAAAGTACCATATTATTAATTTGTAATATTGGCATTTAGCCTTAATACAGATACATTATCATTAATTACATTTTGTAATAATGATATAATTAATTATTGTTCATATTTGATATTTCTAATTAATTAAATACCTGTTTAATTCGGAAAAGATGACGTTTCAATTATATCATATGTAATATAAATATTTTCTATAATAATAATATTAGAAAATATAAAAAACACAAATCATTCTATAAAAATGGACATTTGAAAAGAAAAATTACTTCTTCATAATTTTTCAGTGATTTATCATATCATATTTTTCAGTGATTTATTTTTCAAATGCACTGCAATTTATATATTGACATGTAAAGCAAATGAAGAGACGGATATTTACTTTTAATTATTATATTTAATAAATATCGCTGTCTCTAATATAGAAAACTTCTTTTATAAAATTTCGAATTTTTAGTACAATTTTTCTTCATCATGTCAATAGGATTGTAATATTTTTTTTAATTTTTGTTAATTCAAAAATACAAATATTAAATTACGTATTAACATGAGTTGCTACTACAAATAATTTTATGACTTTATAGTTAGACCACTCGTAATTAAATTAATGCAGTAACAAATTTTCATTAAGTAATTAGTATACGTATAACAGTAATATAGTTACAATATTGTTACAACAATTCTAATGTTGAACAAATCACGCAAATATTTAAACAACTTATTAATATAAACTGCACACAAATGTACCCTTTTTGATGTAATTGAAAGAGAAACAAATGTCATTAAGACATATCACGTCGATAATAATTAGGAAATGTGGATTAGTGCATAGAGTGCGTCACAAATGCAGTTCATATCTAGACACACGTCGCTTCCATATGCCGCCTCTCCAAACCTCAATTCAGAGTCGGCGGTTCCGGCCTTCGTTTATTAAATTCATTTATCTTTTGCGAAAATCATGCTTGTAACGTGCACTGTGCCGATGAAACGCTTTTCAGATAAACTTACTTTCAAATTACGGCAAAATTAGATGAAAATGACATCATACACCTGTAATTAAATTTAATTTAAGCCCGACAAGCGAAATGTTACCAAAATGGTACCTTCGCAATAACAAAAACCATTTTCCATCCAATTAGCTTCAAATGTTAATAATATTTTTCCGATATTAACTGGTGCAACCATTACAATACATTGCAGTGATCCCACTTTTAAAATATCATTTTTAAATCCAAATTTTACTCTTTGCTAATAAATTCTGCTTTTAATTATCTGTACAAGAAAATTTCTAAATTTAAAGTAATGAATGAAACAATTACTAAGTGCAAAACACCATTTTCCTTAATTTGTTAAAGAAAAAGAATATATAACTTTCTATTTTTTAATATAATTGTATAACGAAGACTATTGTTTGATTGAACTATTCACTATTCTAAAATCAAATGCATCTAAAGTTGAAGTGGTACACCCGGTATAAGCAACCCGGCCTTAACAATCGCGGGGCCTCGGCACGTCGTAACGAAACATAAAGGGCGAGAAGAAACGCGACTGAAATGGCCGCGAAGGCATAAGTGAGCGTTTGCGTTTGCTACGGTATTTAGCATGGACAGGAGCGCACGACAAACCGTCGTGTAATGGAGAAGCTTCTCTTCCCAGCAGACGCGCGAAGTAATGAATAGGGTGTTAGCCGAACATAGCGTAGCAGCTGAACGGCTTGTCTGACCGTACCCGCTCTCTTCCACTGCCCCGCAATAATTTCTTATTAAATCGCGCAACGCCCGCTTTTGTTTTGCCTAATTAAAAGTGTTTATATAATTAGAGCGGCGCGCCGTTATTGAATCATTAAAACGGCGACCCGGTACCCGTGACGTCACCAACCGTTACAAACCGGTGGGAAAAAGAAGACCCGGCGGTACGCGGCGCGAGTTCCTTCAAATTTACCATTTAAATTAACGCGGCAAATAACTTTGCGTGTTTGTCCGCGTATATTATTGGATAATTGGTATTTTCACAGTAAACAACGTGACACATTGCCGTTATTGTGTATTCAGCGTGGCCCTTCTCTGTATTTTAACAATGGAAGGGTCCTCAACGGGGACATAAATTATTCAAACACCGCCGGAGGCCAGTGTGCTTACATAACAAGGCCGTTGAAAATCGCTCCTGAAATCCGCAGGGAAAGATTATAATCTTCGGGAGATAGGGCGGCTCGAACGGCGAGCTGCCGTGGCCGCGTACACAAAAGAGCCCGTGGAGTCGTCAAGAATCGAGAACGTTGATTCCCCCGCTCGGAGATTCGAATGCCCGCCCGATGACTTATTTTTCGCGCCACGCGTCATTCGTCTGTACCTCGCGGTCGCGTGACAGGTCATCCGAAATTGGATGACTTTATTAATAAATTGATCGCGCGTGAACGCTACGCTCAATGCAATCAATAGTTTGGGCTGTGTAAAGCGCCACTGCTCCGTCGCATTAATGGTACATTAATTCAACGCAATCGTTACATTAATTTTTCCTAATTATTGCAAACAACGGGGAGCGCGCCGCTGAATGTTATCTCGTTGTTATATTTAACAACGTAGCAATGCAGTGGAATAATATGTAATCGTATATCGATTTTATTTCATTATTACGATGGCAAAATAAACATTTTCCATTGCGAGAAAGAGTACTAAATATTAATGCAATCGCGCTATCATTTTTAATCACAATTAATACCAGATGCTGCGAAGGAAATTGGTGTGAGGCCGAGAGTATTTGTTAAGTAAATTATTTGAAATGTAACGGAAAGTTATTTTTCAGTTAATCGACGTTAAATATGGCAAGATTATTTAAACTGATAATGTCTAATGTGTAGAGGACAATCAAGTCTAATCGAATATGGTTACGTATAACTCTCATTTGATAAGACTTGATCGGACCAGAGATAATAAGATGCGATCAGATTTAATCTGGATTTTCGACTAGACCGAATATATTACATGGTATCAAAACTAATCAGATCCGGGCGGTATAATCAGATTTCATTTGAATTGTTTACTTCTATCAAAGTTGTGAATTAAAGAAGATATAATAGATTTACTTAACGTAAAAATGTTCATGGTATTAAGAAGAAGAAACCGTATATATGCTGGTGGAATTTAGAACAAATCTATACATTAAATACTTGAATGAAGAATTCAAATCTTAGAAATCTTTTTCTTAAGAAATCTGATTTGAACGATTAGATAAGGAAACGCATCAATAGAAATAGAACGGAGAAAGATAGAGATGGAACAGAGGAGACACGAGAAGATTCCGAGTTTTACGAGCAACGTAAAGTGTACACAGCGTAGTATACAAGCAACCAAGGAGCACATGTTAGTTCACCAACGCGAGTGTGTGCGTAACAGACTGACTCTGTGTGCTCAGCCACAACTTCTACTACTCGATAGAGGTGAGCCTAGTGCAGGTTATAAGGATACTTATATACAAAGCTACACAACCTGTCGATGGGAACATTCCTCTGTCAACAGAAGGGACCGTCGTGAGTAAATCAAAGTATCCAAAATATAGACGGAAAACAAAATTACCAGCAAATAGTTTACTGTAATTAGCGTAATTTATACTTTCACATTTATTATTTTAATTTTGCATCGACTTTTCAATGTTTCAAATATATTTTACAGTATAGTTTAACTACAAATAGTGATTCAAATGCATACTTTAATTCACAGTCCAATGGAAATTTTTATTTAACGTAGAATAATATTTCTTACAATTAGATTAGTATTTCGTACTTGTCATATGGTTTTTCTAAAAATTGTTTATATCGGGTTGAAAATTAATATAATAATTACATAAATGAATAGTAATGATAATGGATGAAAATAATTATATATATATAATGCATGAAAGAGTTCTTCGTAGTCTCATTAAAAATAAAATGAGACTTTAGTAGTAATATTTAGCGAGAAATTTTTTCTCCTACTTAGACGAACATTTACATTAATTTATGTCGTTTACATCGTATAAGTGTACTAAATTATAATGGAGATCAGTAAATAAGACACTTTAATTAAAATTAAAAATATCACGAAAAGAACTCGAACTAATAATATTCCATAATATAATAAAGCGAGTAATTTTTAACGAACGATCAATTTATTAAACTTATCACAATTTCAGTTAAATTAATGATACTTTTTTTATCAATTTTCATCGACAAAGTTGAAGTAAACAGAGTGGAAAATTGTTTATCTAAATTAAGCGACATAAATTTCGTTTTAAAGTTATTATCATTGAAAACGACAACATTAATTATCAATAACTTTATCGTATTATCTAACATACTTTGAAACGACAATTATTTCTTTCATTTCCTCAAACAATTTACTCTAACCCCGCGTGGTTTTTTACTATCGTGAAAATGATTTTTATCTAGAAAGTTACTTCGGACAATTTCCAGATATATTACTTAACAAAACCTTCAAGTCACATTTTTTCATCCTTGAGACTCCGAACATCGTGAAGAATGGAAAAATTTTGTCGTGGTGTTAGAACCCATGGTAATAAAAGCGTGAAGTGAGTCCGCGGTTATTTCATAATTACGAACTATACTTAGACGAGGTTGCATTATTTTCTACCCACTAGCATTCGCATTATCCGCGTACAGTATTATGTATGTTCGCAACGTTCAGACTTTGACGTGTCATCTTGTTCATTTGCGTCGCGTTAAAGGCAAAACCACGCTTGAACAATTTCTCATTGCAAATAATGCAGTTAAAAGTTTGAAAATTTTCCACTTCTTTAGAATTAATAAGATCGTGCATTCCGCAAATTGCACAACAACGCAATACGGTAATAAATAATGCAAAGATTCTTGAATGCTTATTTTACAACATTATGACTAAAATCAGCACATTTCCCGGTGACACACGTCACGTCAGGATTTCGCACTTCGACGTCCAAAATGTTTTTCCTTTTTGAACGGCTTCATCGTTATTTCACAATTCGCCTACTATTATGTATCTCTTGCACGGCGTGTATATTTTTCCCGATGTGCGAAGCTCGTCTTGTTCCCGCGACATTATTCGACGAAAATGAAATTCCTGTCAAAGATAATTGTCACATGGCAGTGGCGTTGTTCACCCGCGCTCACCCCCTCGCCTACCTTGCTCCTGACGATAAAATCCCAAACGCAAATGCACATAACAGGGACATACGTGCGCGCGCATATCACATCACGCGCCTTTACGTGACTGCGAAGTCAACTTTTCTCGAATTGCTAGTTTTCGCAGATTGGACCGATGGAAATCGGATTCTCAATCAATTTTTAACTATTAAATTAATGCCTTTGAAAAATATAATCGATGGCATTGAACAAATGTACGGGAATGAATTTGTCTAATATTTATAAAAGATATGGTAAATAAACAGATACAAATGATAATTTGTGTGGAATAAAATTGTCGTTTTAAATAAATCTTAAATCATTATTTTAATGAAAATATCACAGTCATCGTCCTGATGGACCTTAACTTCTTTTCTTTGGTATTAAGGAAATATTAATGGCATTGAGAATGTATAAGATCTACTTATCTCCTTATAGAAGTTCACATCTTTTTTATGGGCAATTTTATATCTACAGTTTGTTAATAATATTTTTATCTAGCTAAAATTAACAAAGTTGGTTAACTTCGTAATTAGACTATTTATTTCGTCATACTAAATAGGTAATCTTTCATTTAATTAATTCATTCAAAAATATTTGAAAATAATTAATGAACGAAATGTACGCGTGCTTTAAAAGTTTTAATATGAGTAAACTAGGAATCTGCTGAAAATAGCGTAGTTCATTAATGGAATGTTGAAAGTAAAACAAAAAAGGATATAATTACTCATTAACGGATAAAGTTTAAGTCGCAATGTGTTATCTGAATTGTGATTTGAAATTTGTGGATATATGTTCCTTTGAAATAAACTTAATTCTGTCCGAATAAATATAACACGTTCTTAATTCAAAATTAAATTATTTAATATGAATTACCTGTTTTTGTTGATGAATAATTGTTTTGTTCAGCCAAAATTATGGTAGTAATTTTATGCTAGAATTAAATAATTTTTATAGAAGAGAAGAAATATTTTTCAAAGACATTACCTTCAAACAAATTAAACATTATTGTCATATAATGATATTAAACGTTTCTGAATCATTGTCCATCTGGAATTAAGTTAATGATGTAATGCGGTCTAAAATAGACTCGGCTACGTACTCCGCATGATCCATTTAGGGTTTAGATCCCCTTGAAATGAAGGCTCCACTAAAGAAGCCTTTATCTGAAAATAATGTCCAGTTAAAAATCAGCATTTTCCTTATGTCTGCATTAAATTTTGCGGCGCGCTTATTCGATTCACGTCCCTGGCGTGGACAGTATACAATTACAGTGAATGAAAAATTCCAAAAGAAGGCGTATTACGTACCGACATGGACGCAATTCAATGGTTCGTCATTTTTTGTTCCGAATGAATATTACTTGGATCGTTAAGTTGGTCCAACTTGGAACACGTACATATAAACTGCTCTCGGAGAGTTAGCCGGGATGCGAGAGGACTCTCCTTGCAGCGAAACGAACGTACGCTTGCGGCCAACGTACATGTTATTCCGTAACGTTAATAGTTAACGCTAATGCCAGGGGTTCAGACTAATGGAAATTCCGCGGGAATATCTGATCCCAGACCATATCCATTCTCGGTGCCGCGTAACGTACAAAGCGGCTACGAAATTTGGCCGTCGTGATTTTTCGCTAATTCGAAGGGAAATGGGACGAAAATTTCGCCGGGAATATTATTATTTTGGGGGTGCGACTTTAATTTTTAAAGAGTTTTTTTCAAATTGGACGCACCTGCCCTGCGAACAAGAGCCGAAGAATGTATAATTTTGCGCTTAGCAAAAGTGGAAGCTGTGCAGCGGGGACTGTGTATTGTCAGAAAACTCTTAATTACAGTCCGTCGTGATGCTGAAAATGCGCCTTAATTAAGGATACGCTCATCGGAATTAAATCCCAAGGAGATGAGGCAACTTGAGAAACAAATAATAATAAGGCGAGTGGCGTTTTTTCGTCGCCCGATACGCTTAGTTCATAATTAATGCCGCTTCTTACGCGCACTCGATGGCCAATGAATGGTAGTTATAATGCGTTGCATGTTATTCAGCTATTTTCCGCGACCGGATATTTGCCGCGCCAACATTAAGGTGATGTCGTTAGTTTCAAATGGTAGAAAGCATTAGGATGCATTAGTTGGAGAGGACCTCTCATAAAATAAATCAGGATATTTTGAGTAGCGGTTTCGAGGTAGTTTTGTGCGTTATACGGCCGCTCTTTTCGGTGTCCTGCAGTCGTTTGCTTTTTTTGCGAGAAATAAGGATTAATTAAACGATAAATCAAGGAAGATTAAAAGGATTTAATGTTACGGTTGTATTTTAAATAAGACAAATTTTATTTATACAATCGTGAACAGCCGCCTATTTTTCGCATTTTTCGCGCCATTTCGTACTTTGGTGCGTGTTGTCAATTTCAATTATATGGTGTAAAATGAAAATAATCCAATTCATTATTTTACGCTTTATTTTACGGAAAGATTTAATAAATAAAAACTGTTAAATAATGTTTCATATAAATAAGGATTTTAGTTTTATTATGGTATAATATTTCCTTTTTTATTTATTTTTCATTAGTTTTAAAATTAACTCTGTAAGAAAGTTATAACGTCTATATACGGCGAATGTGCAACAAAGACGTTAAATAAAATGCGCCCAGTTTTAAGTATATGTAGAAATATCATCATGAATCATATTTGATAATAAAACGATTTGACTGATATTACCTAGAAGCGCAAGATGACACTTATCTTGACTATAATAAAATTGAAGCTTAAAATTAAAAGTAACGTCCCTGGATATAATATTTATATTTATTTTATATTTTGAAAAATTAAATGTATTAAAAGCCGTAAAATTATTTAATGAATTGCATAAAATTTAATGTTCAGTTATATAAGAAACCGTAAAGGTGAGAGCGCGTTTAAAGTGAAAATCCACATACTCTCATTCACTTTAATTTACTATAAAACGAATACCATTTTCCACATTATCAGTTAATTCATTTAATTAAATATTCAATACAAATATTTTGTATAAAAATCAGAACACGGTATTATTTACGCAGAATTAATGACAACTACGTTTAATAATAAGAAAGGAATCAATATTTGTATAATGGGAAATAATTTTCATCAAATTTTACATGATTTATAACAACAGTATTTATAAATGCAGTCTTTATTATATTTTGATGATGAAACAGTAAAAGTATTTTTGTATTGAAACGTAATGAGTAAATTAATTGTTTCCGGCCATTTATAAAACTGTAATGTTAATTACGTATTTGACATAAATTTCGTTTGTATATTTGCTTAATTTTGCACGCATCCTTTCGCAAAGTTTATAAAACATTAACAAGTACATTCAGTTGTTTGCTGTTTCGCAAATATTACATAAATACGAAAAAACGAAAATGTACAAATTAAATATTAATAGCCAGAGAATTGGGCTAAACTCATTGCTGCCCGTGCAAGAACTTCAAAAGTTAAAAGTAATTTCAACAATTTAATTTATTATCAACCTGAGCACTGAAAGATCAACCGCGTAAGTTAATTTGACGTGGAAACAATGTTGAAATCGCTCTTTGTTGTTTCGATGCTAAAAAAATAATAGTGCCAAAACATATGTGCATCGCCGTTCCTCACACTCGATAAATTATACACCATCGGACGATGGTCGAAATAATTTTTCAGATAGTGTTTACACCCTAAATGCGGCTACCATTTCAGCGCTCATTTCAAGAGTTCGCAATCTCCCTCGCCCGGTGCTCTCACTCCATAAAGTATGAATTTTTTAGGAAAATTGATACACACGAAACATGCATGCAGTAGTCACCATGTGCACCGCTACTCGAATTTATACATATACATATTCTGACGAAATCTGTCGCGTAAAATTGTGCGATATTTTTTTCCCCTTTCTGACCCTCCCTTCCCCCGTTTCGGATACTATCCGCGCCCCACGGCATGTGGCGGCGGAAATGCGTTGTGAAATATTTAGCCGAGTCTCCCTCCCGCCTCGCTACAGCGTCCTCCCTCGCCCCGCGTCGTGTGAGCTACGAACATCCGGCGGCTGCATTATTAAATGTGCGACGCCGGCTCTCAATACCCGGATTTTATGGGGAATTCGTGAATGAAATAACTCGACTCAACTCCCGAAGAATCGTACGACGAAAAGTCAGAAAAAGGAAGGAAGGCGCGCATGAGATTGCTCCGACTGTCTTCGTCAAAGTTTGCTTCTTCTAACGCCACTTTCTTACTCCATTTAAGGTGATTTGTAACTCATTTACTATTTCTACTTTATGGATCCCCCCTTTTTTTCACAGAATCTTCAATTAATTTCAGTTTATAAGTTAAGTTATGAACAATTTATCATAATTTTTGACTCGCACTGCTGCGAAAATCGGGTGATGTTTAAGTAGTTTTGTCAAAATATAGTCGGACTACAAAATTATGGATTAATCGGATCCAAATAAAAGTGCTTATCTTTAATTAAATATTATACTTTTCAGTAATTTACTTATGCGTTTATTCTAATCCATTAAAATAATTGTCATCAAATTTGTTTCACAAATTATACATATTTAAGTGTCAATTGCGCAAAAATAAAAACTTAAATGAAAGAGGAAGTCTGTGAACTATATTCTATCAGCAGCGGTATGTAGATTAACATTCCACTGAAATTTATCAAAATTTGTGACTCGTACTGCTATGGAAATCGGATCGTGTTTAAGTAGTGTTGTCCAAATATGGTCGGACTGAAAATTTGGCGATCAATTGTATACAAATAAGTGCAACTTTCAACACGACATGGTGTATAAAGTAAAAAAGTAATCAATTTAAAGAAAAGAAAGTGCACCGTCAAGTGCAACACAATACACCATGTTGATCTTACATATTTGTCCTATGTTGAATCAATGCCATTTTGCCATAAAGCATACAGCGCAACGTAGAGAGATTAAATGGAAGTAGTGGATTAAATTATTCCGTGGTAGGACACCGTGTATTACGGCGAATACTCATCGCGTTTTATCGGGCGGCTGCTTCGGTCGACTTTGACATTTGTATCCAAGTTTGCGCGTAGGTCGAGCGAAGCGGCAAACTCGGTTGGGACCGCAAATCTCCCAGGCTCAACAGGCACGCGCAATCAGGGCACGCGGACGCAGCGGCCCGTGATTGATCGCGTTCTTACCGAGGCATTTGATTTTAATTTTTAATTACCCGTTGATCGTGCCGCGTGATACGCGGTATCGTTGCGCTGAATTACAATGCGCACGAGCTCCCGGGGTCGCTCAGTTTTCATTATTATCTGCTGTACGTTTCATTAGGACGCAAATTTATTTACCGGGCGAGGTGTCGCGCGTAAAGTGCTATCCGCTGCGATAAAGCCTGGCGAGTGGCTCCCCGGGATTGAATTATTGCGCGCCGTCGTCGGGATATTTTTCGTCGGAACCAACAAAAGATTGACGAAGCTGACCTCTCGAAATGGAAGATTCAATCCATTAGAGGAGGTAATACCGAGTCGGAGCGAGCGGGCTCCCAAAGGTCTCGTATCGTTCACCCACTTTCGCTCGGCCGCCGCACCCTCCCCGCCCGGCGCCCCCCCCCCCCAAACCCCAAATGCGCTCTTTCTCTTAGTCCAACTTCACCTAGTAAGATTGGCTTTAATTCTTAAACCGCGTTAATAATTAAGCGGTGCTTCGTATGCGTGCGCGGCTCGGTCCTTTTTTTCCCGGCCGAAACAAGCGGCACCGCGTAACTCGCCGATCTTTTCAGATTGTACAGCCGAACGAATCGAGCCCCCGGTCCCGAGACTGTGAAAAATCATAGACTCGCCGCGGCCCCGCTCCCCTCGCACCGCTTCCTTCGCCGTTGCAAATTTAATCAAATGACACCGCCCCCCCCCTCCGCCATTTTTTCGGCCAAATTTTTCAATAAAGCTCAAAACGACCGCGGGAAAATTAATCGACGAGAAGGAAACTAAAGCGGGCGGGCAAAAATTAAACAACGAGCCTACAAAGTTACAACTTTTCATTTATACGAAATTGAAAGAGGATAGGAGAAGTCCGAGCTCCATATAATATACGCCGAGTGGACATTTTTTTCATTCCCAAATTTAATATAACGGCGTCGACACGTGGCCGGCGTTTATATATCGCCCTCTGCCTTGCCCTGGCTCTGGATTTCGATTACCAAACAAACGCACTTTTTTTGCATTCCCGCAAAGCTCGACGAAAAAAGGCCACCGCGGCACTTCTCCCTTCGTTTATCTTTGCTCTTCGTTTTTTCTTCGCTTTGTTTCTTCTTGTCTTTGTTTTGTTGCAGCGTACACGTTTCGCCATTCCCCCGCTTCCTTAACGTTTTGCCATTTTGCCTTATTCTTTCTATTTTCTTCCATCTTTATTCCTACCTTTTTTGTTTTCTTTTTTTGTTGCTTTCGTTTTTGTTTTATCGCTTTAGAGAAGGACGCCAAAGGACAAAAGCCCGAACATTTGGGCCGGCGGTTAATGGGCGTGCTAGTGAGACAGAAAATAAAGGCAAAATTAAAGAGTTACGAGGCGAAAGGGGCGGAGGCTGGGGGAAAAAGCGGGGGAAAAAAAGTTAATTTCGAAAACCACGAACGCGCGACGCGACGGTATCTGCAGAAAAGCAGGCGCACTTTGTCACCGCTTTGGACTGCGAGGTTGGTGTTGGTAGCATGGCCGGCGGCTGTTAAACACAACATTTTTCAGCAGATAAGTCACGTATGTTTAATTATGTATATTACCGCCTGCGGGGCTGAAAGCGGAGGCTGCCGCCGCTGCTTCGCAACTCGCGCGCACAACCGGGAAGGGGTCGCAAAGCTGCCGTCCTATTTCGACGCTGTATTTTGTTTTAATTATTAATTCCATGCGCGCCTGGCCCACAGCAATTACATTTCACCACCCTCGAAGCCCGAGTATTTCGAATGACGCCTCGGCCAAGTCGCAGTCGTTTGTATTAACGAAGAAACTGCTCCTTGAGACTTACGGCTCTAAACGCGCGCGGATAAACTTATCCAGATTGTCGCGCGCAATCGCGCAATGAGCTGCGATATGGAGGCTCCGTTATTAATTTAAGATTTTCCTCAGATTGCTTCGCACTCGGGCTGTTTTAACTAACGGTGTAATTTTTTCTTTTCCTTTTCTTTTTTCTTTCTTTCTTTTCTTCTTTTTTTTTTTTTCGGTACTCACCTGTTCCC
>JABFPN010001352.1:0-30155 GCA_022817305.1 Leptoteleia sp. ZL-2020 | reverse complement strand
GCATGAAAAATCCCAACCATAAGATTTGAGTTTTTTCCAAGGATCCCAGGAAAAATTTTCATACATAATATATATCGCACATATATTATATATGCGATATATAAGGTTATGATATATCTCTATGAGGTCCCATTTAGGTTTGCTTATACGTTACATATCGAACATTAAAGCCACAAAGGAAATTTATGTGGTACAAATCATACATGTGGCGTAGACGTTTGCTTTTATACGAGAGCTTTTTTTTATTTATCAACAATCTGGACAAACTTTCGACTTTCTCCGCGAAGTCCTTATCAAGTCTAACAATTCGTGCAACCTTAGCGCAGCAATGAACTGAAGAATAAAACTGTTTTGAAATACAAAGATGCAAGCAAACAATTTATAATTGTTTACAAGGAATTGAGAATTTCTTAGAAACAATGTAGAATTGTTTACAAATAATGTAGAATTGCTTGCAAATAATGTAGAATTGCTTACAAACAATTTAGAATTGTTTACAAATAATGTAGAATTGTTTACAAACAATTTAGAATTACTTACAAAGAATTCAGAATTGCTTGCAAACAATGTAGAATTTATTACAAACAATTTAGAATTATTTACAAAGAATTGAAAATTTCTTACAAACAATGCAAGATTGTTTACAAATAATGTAGAATTGTTTACAAACAATTGAGAGTTATTTACAAAGAATTCAGAATTTCTTATAAATAATGCAAGATTGTTTACAGATAATGTAGAATTGTTTACAAATAATGTAGAATTGTTTACAAACAATTTAGAATGTCTTTAAAACAACACGGAATATGTTTACAAACAATTTAAAATCGCTGACAATCAATTTAGTATTGTTTACAAACAATTTAGTATTGCCTACAAACAATTATAAATGTTTACAAACAACCGTAAATGTTTATAAACATCTGGAAGGTCACCCGATAAAAACAAGCAAAGATTTTTATTCTACATTTAACGGGCCGAAAAATAGCACCAAATACAACCGAAAAACAATGATTTTCTCGCAATTCAACCTTTACACACCGCGTTTCGTAAACGTTCCATTTTTCGGTCCCGTTAACGCGGCGGCGACCAGGCCTTCCGCCGCGCTCGTCCCCGCCGGCCAACAGCCGTCCCGGCATCGAACGGGAAACAAATTGCTTGCCAGTTATATCGGAGGAATTCGGAGGAAAAGCCGAATTTCTATAATAACCCGGGCGTTCGGGCGAAGCGCGCTCTTCGGCGAAATTATGACTCGCCAAGAGCGATCCCAAACCGATCCGGCCTTCTCGGAGGGCGACCCAGTTGACGCTAGGGGAATAACTAGAATCGCGGGACAATACAAATTTAATTGACGTCAATTTCCCGGTCCTCTTCGCCGAAGCGGATTTCGCTTTTCGAAACTGACGCCCCCCCCCCTCCCGATACGACGGGGCAATCTATCCGAGGCTAATTGCGAGCGCGATTTCCGCCGACTAATTCCGCGAACGGATTAGTCGGCCCGGTTACGCGGAATTGTAGTTGCAAGATGAATCAATCTTTTTCGGTCTGATTGCAGGCTGCTGAGAGGAGCCTCGAGATGCGAGATTAAGGGGAAAGTTTGCGCCTACTCACGTCTCGCGCAAGATCGTGAACCCGGGGTGGGGTTGGGGGGGGGGAGTCGAGGTAAAAATCTTGGTTCGCGAAACTATTTGTTAATGAAGCTTTGTTTTCATTTGTGGACTTAGCGCGGCCATTATTACCGGAGGTGAGCGGGCGAGCGCCGTAATCGTAAAAAGATATTGAAAATAAAGGGAGGGAATAGATAGTCGATGCGGGATTGCGCTTACCGTGATTACACCTTCGCGGATAACAATGTTTTTGTTAATGCAATTTATCGCCGGGTTATTTGGTAGTCTTACGTTGGCTTCCGTGTTTTGGGTTCAGCGGTATCGGGGAAAGGAAAATTATGTCGGAAAATTACTATACGCTCTGAGGTCGGATGGGTATGGTTCTCCGCGGGCGTGCGCGCAAAATTACTATAGCATTGTAATCAATTTTTATACGCGGCAAAGTGAATTTTAATATTTGGCAATGGAATAATCACTTTATTGGTAGATAAAGTCACTGGTGTCAGTTACTGGTGTAGAAATTTATTGATATAAAATTAAGCGGTAAAAAGTTACGGCGGTAAAACTGTCTGGTTATAAAAATTACTGGTATAAGAATTAATTGGAATAATAAAATATTAGTATAAAATTGACTGGTATAAAAAAATACTAGTATAAAATTACTGGAAGAAAAATCATTATCATTATAAAATTCACTAATATAAAAAAATAATAGTATAAAATTCACTAGTACAACAATTATTGGCATAAAAATGATTGATATAACAAATTTTACTATTCCACTTGCAACATATTGTCACAGTAGTACAACGATTTCTGTACTCAATATCATTCCGTTTTATAAAGTATGGTAATTTTAAATATAACTTTTTTCTCGGTATAAGCCAGTCAAAACAGTAACCTATGATCCCAGATCGTGGGTTTTTAGGACAACGTTACGTGATATTTTGCGATTAAAACACAGTATCTATCAACTAATAATAGAAGTAACTTTATTGACACATTGGTTCGACTGTTTTTAGATTATTCTAAAATAGTGTTAATAATTTGTTAGTAACATTATCATCGTTGAAATGTATTTTAAACAATAACTGAAACTAAGAAAACTAAGAATACTAAGAAAACTAACGAAACTAGCGAAACTAACGAAAATAAGAAAACTAACGAAACTGAGAAAACTAATAAAACTAATAAAACTAATAAAACTAAGAAAACTAATGAAACTAAGAAAACTAAGAAAACTAAGATAACTAATGAAACTGAGAAAACTAATGAAACTGAGAAAACTAATGAAACTGAGAAAACTAATGAAACTGAGAAAACTAATGAAACTAAGAAAACTAACGAAAATAAGAAAACTAACGAAACTAAGAAAACTAACGAAACTCTCACTGATCTTATTTTCGATGGCATTTTTTATTAACCAGACATAGGCACGCCCAAAGTACAAACAAATGAAGAGAACTATTTTTCGCCGATCAGACATAACAAAACAGCAAAGTTTTCTGTAAATCTGCGATTTTAAATTTCACCAATGTATCTTGCGCGGAATAAAAGTGCGTTTGAATTATAGTGGATGATGTCAGGCTGCGTACGCTCGAATGAGGAAAAAACGGCTAGCAGTGTAAATTCATGGTGCTGCCACATGGCTCTCCGTCTTCGGGTTCTGCATAATGTTATATCAAGAGTCATGCGACACCACCAATATAAACAGTTCGAATTAATAGCTCCTCAATGTCATTATTCATTTTAATGTCCCTACTCCTCTCCAATGAAAACGTGATATTTTTGCATTCGATTTCTGTGAAAGTCATTTGAATTTTATTTGCAAACAATTGTTCTAACGCTCGCGAGCCATTTGTGTCAATTTATTTCAAATGTATGTACGCACGTACTTACGCAATGAAAGTGTTTGCTACCGACGTCAAAACAAAGTGGAATAGTGTTCTAAATTAGTAATATACTTAGTGTACCATAATATACTTGGTATCATAATTTTAGTAAATTAATTTTAGTATAATATTATAGTGAAGCACTAATATACTATCGTACGACACTAATGTACTAATTTTCTTAGTATATTAAAATTTTTATAATAATTTGCTAAATTGAACACACTAGTATACTAAACTACTGAAGCTTGAACAAAAATTATTATATTTTATAAGAACACTATAAATGTCTTACAATTTTTACTATACTGGACGATAATAAATTGTACAATTTTTGTACCTTTGACTGTCAGTTTATTAAAGTACCACAGTATAGTAATTTTTGTTCCAACTTTATACTGCGTGTAGTAAATTATTATATTACACTATTGCACTAATGTACTACACTACTACATTAATATATTATATAATTGCATTAATATATAACTAGTATATTACATATAAACATTAATATACAACACTAACATAATACATTTAAATATTACATTAATATACAACACTAATGCACTATTATATTACAGAATTACACTAATATACAACACTAATATAGTAAATTAAACTATTTCATTAATGTACGATACTAATTTGCTACATTACCGCACTAATATACAACACTATTGCCCTAATATACGACACTTCTGCACTAATATGTTAGAAATGCAGTAGTCCACTATATTAGAGTACTAGTGTCGTACGTTAGTTCAGTAGTGTTGCATATTAGTGCGATAGTGAATCAAATTAGTGTTATATATTAGTGTAGTACTTAAATATAGAGCATTAGTCTTGTACGTTAGTTCAATAGTGTTGTATATTAGTGCGGTAGTGAATCAAATTAGTGTTACACATTAGTGTATTACTTAAATATACTAATCTTGGTACTTTAATATACTAATTTTAATTATTTAACAATTCAACATTATTTTAATTCAGACACTTATGGAAACACTCATATTAAAAGTCATTAACATTTTTCCCAAAGACCAATAAAGGTAAATTAACAAACAGAAAATAGAACTGAAAAATGAAACATTTTAAAAAAGGAACAAAATGTAAGCTGACTTTGTTTTTGTTTTCTGTTTACATCCATTCTTATGTCCTTTGGACGTAAACAAACAATATTATTGTTTTTGTTCCTTTAATTTGGCCTTCCAAATATTTACAAACATTACTTTTGTAATTAGACAATGTTAAAAACGTTTCATTTTTCAGTTCTATAAACAAAAATGTTGATCAAGCTCGCTGAAACAACCAAATTATTTTGTCGATCATTGTAAACCGCGCATGCGCGTATCAATTTCGTGCCATCATCGAGGGTCGCGGTAGCGCCTCGACGAGCCAAGTTACAAGAATTGCAAAGAACATCAAAATCCTCAATATTCAAACGGCTATTTAATTTTCAAACCCTTTACATTCGAGCACACGATTTTTAAAGCCCGAGAGTTATTATTAGCAAAGTAAACTCGCGCTCTCCGACGCAACTCGTTTCTGCCATAACAAATACGATTCTCTCGCATTACCCGTCTCACTTCTCGCCGTATCGATCTTGCTATCGGATTTCATTGCCGGCGATAAATCGTCCGCCGCGATGATCATCCGCAACGAAATCGAGCGCCCCGCCGGAAATTAGCGACAGCGGCGACGGGCGCGAGTTATTGGCGGGAAATTCAAATTCAACCGCGCGAAGTTTGATTAATTTGTTACGTTTCGCGACGCGTCGTTATCCCTTTAATAGCCATTAACTCCGCGACTTCGTGAGAATCTGATTTCGCGTCAGTCCCTCCACGGCGCAGTCGTTTTGTTTTCGTTTCGCCTCGTTCCTTTTTTTCTTTCTCTCTCTCTCTCTCTCTCTCTCCTTTTTTACCAGCAAACCGGCGAGCACACTTAAACCAGTTTGACCCGTCGCCCACACGTACGTGCACGAGTCTCCGGGCCTCCCCCCCCTCCCTTTATCTTCTCTGGTGTCTCGATCACTTGAGCGACGGCTCTGAAAACTCTTTGTTCGCCAATATAGTAGCCATCCCTGACATTCTCCTAATAACGTGGCATTTTGTAAACTTTTATCGGACACCATCGCGCACGATACTGTCGCTCTTTTTTCTTTCCTTTTTTTCTTTTTTGCTTTTAAATAGTGACGCTCGTTTCAGCGTGGCGTGTGTGTCGTAGGGGGAAAACGAGGGGGGGGGGAATTAGTAAATGTGGCTTGAAAAGTACTCTTCTTTTAAAGCGACTTCTCGGAACGAAGGAAACGGGGGCCCCGGCTTAATTCTAAATTTAATCGAAAAATCGACCGACAAATTATGACGAAGTGGAGGCGAATTCGTAATTGATCATTAAAATATTCGACTTGATTTAAGACGTTTGTACGTTTCGATTAAATATTTCCCTTTTTGCTTCCACTTATGTGGAATAATTTTGGTGCATTGTAAAGTGTACATGTTAATTGGGTAACATGTTTTGCTTTCCTTTATGGTAATTCTTGTATAAATAAACGTGTTTGTCCCATATATGTGATATATATATTGTATATATGATGTAGACCATGTAAATGACTCAGTTGGTGAAATATTTTACACTACACTAAATAAGATATATATTAAAAGATATGTAAATGTATATATAATATTAATATATTAATATATAATATAAATTTGTATTAAAAAAAAGACTTATGTGTTCCCATATATATGTAACATATAAATTTTATAATTTGCAAATTAATGTTCAGATTCCCAATACAAAACTCAATAAAAATTGTATTAAACATTCTTTTAATTAAATAAGAAAAGGAAATATAGTTCATATTAATGGCACTGAAAAACGAAACGTTTTCATCATACAAATGGTAAACAAACTTTGTTTTTGTTCGGTATTTACATCCATTCTTCTGTCCTTTGGATGTAAATAAACAATATTATTGTTTTTGTTTCGTTAATTTGACCTTACAGATGTTTACAAACATTATTTTTTATGCCCTCATTTTATATTATATATTCGTGTAAAATTAAACGTATATGATTTGGACCAAATAAATGTCCCATATATATACGGACAAACATGTTTTTTCTGAATTTACATATGGCCACATAAGGCCATAAATCTTTCGAAAAAAATTGTAATACATAAAAAAAAGTTTGTAAAGAACTTCTAAATACGTCTAACCTCTGATGGACGTTGTAATTTTTTTATGAATTAATAACTATTATTTAAAACATATATTTTGCGGCAATTTTGCCAATATGAACTTCGTCACCGAGTGACATTTCACCATAAATACTTTACTGACTGATTTCCAGCCCAAAGTTACTCAATCTCGGCAAGTTAAAACGAAACATTTGCCACAGTGCCGATGCAAATGTCCAATTTGAAAGTTCCGTCGATATCAACTAAAATTGATCCCAAAAATTGCCCTCAAAATTTTCCCAAAACAAGAATTACAATTTACACTTTCATATTTTTCAAAACATAGTGTCATTCACAAGCCGATAATCTCCAGCGAATCCGTTTTCTGAACATAAACACAACCGCGTCAACTGCTACCAATTGAAATAAATCACCGGCAAATATTTGTCATAAACATCAAAAGGTTCCGTGAGTTATCACGGCCAATCGCTTTGCGCAACGTTTAATGAGACTTGCACGGCGACTCGTTTGGCAACCATAATAATGCATTTTGTTGCATAGCTCGGGTTTAAATTATACACAACTAGACGCGAGCTAGACTACGCGAAAGAAACTCCCACGTACTTTATCAAGCGCTGCGGCACTAAAACAAATAAAAACCGCTAATTCCATTTCCTCGTTCAGCGTTACGCAACGCACTTAATTCGTCCCGATCCAATTTTAAAATGAAATTCAAAAAAAAAGGTGAAAAAATTGAAAAAAAAGAAAGATACTCCAGTGCTTTGTTTTTGATTCGCAAATTCGAATAAATGAAAGAGCAAAAACGAATCCGCCATCCCCACCACGATCCCATCGATCGTAAATTTGTCCCGGCACGTGGGAGGGGTGGGGGAGGGGGTTAAAGGAGTTGCTACTTGTACAGTCGTCGAAATTCCTCAAGGATGTAATTGAAATCCTCGAAGCGTTCGCTCGGGCGGGTACATTCCTGCGCGCCCCGAACTTAAATAGGCCTAATTTTGGGCCGTGGCGAACCCGCAATTTTAGTTGCCGAGTCCCCGGCACGACCGGTTATCCAATTAATTTGATAAGCGTGCGGGATCGTGATGAAAAAGTGCGCGTTCGGACAATGACCACCGCGGAAATGTTATGATGATGGACGTGGGCTCGTAATGGACATTGACGCGTCAATTATTAAGATTCCCAAGGGACGTCTTAATTTAAATAAATGGACTTTAAATGGGTTCCCTTGTTTATTGGAATTTTTCGCACGAAAATACGTGTAATGGTTGTTGGTTGTTTCCAATTGGTATTCAAATTTGGCGCGCGGTTGCGCGCGCATTCAGTGTCGCGTTTGCAACTTCACGCGGTTTCGAATGTTCTAGTAATAGAGCAATTGAATCTATTTTTAAAATAGTTGAGCAGCGAGAATGGTATAAAAAAGAAAATTGATTAGTTAGCAGGATATTTTAAGTAAATATTAAGCAAATTGCGATCAAATAAATTATTTAAATATAAATTCTTTATTTATTTATATTTCTCGCTTAAAAATCTGTGAAATATTGCTTTTTGCTTCCGATTAGCATTCAAATTTGGCGCCCATTCAGTGTCACGTCTGCAACTTTAAGCGGTTTCGAATGTTCTAGTAATAGAGCAATTGAATTTATTTTTAAAATAATTAAACAGCGAGAATGATATAAAAAAAAAATTGATTAGTTAGCACGATATTTTAAGTGAATATTAAGCAAATTGCGATCAAGTAAACTATTTAAATATAAGTTCTTTATTTATTTATATTTCTCGCTTAAAAATCTGTGCAATGTTGCTTTTTGCTTCCAATCAGCGTTCAAATTTGGCGCGCAAGCGCGCGCACATTCAGCACTACATCTGCAACTTCACGCGGTGTCAAATTTTCTACTAACGAATACATGAAATCGATTTTTAAATTAGTTACCTAGCTAGAATGAAATAAAAAATAATAACGATTATTTAACACGATATTTTAAGCGCATATTGAGACAATTTTTATCAAATAAATTCACCTGAAATAAGCTCACAACACTTTTTATATTACTAATAAAATTATGCACCGTCATCGCTATAATAAGAAATGCTTAATTTATAAATATTTGCCGCATATTAAATACACGTTGTTGAAATTTTTTTTTATTATTTACAATTCGTCATTGTAAAATCCAACTCAATTAAACGACGGGATTCTTTTTTTTTAATTTCACACCGCGCGCTGTTTGCGTGCAATTGGCTATATATAGCGATTTTGTCGGCACTTTACAAGCACGAGTAAAATGAATTCGTTGGCTAAATTTGTACAACGATTACCATACGAATTCAAGTACTTCGAAATGACGTAACCGATCGGCTGAGTCAGAGGGGCTATAGGAGAGACCCATGCGAAGAAATAATCCCAAGTCCGTGTCACAATAAAATATTCTCGCAGCGCCCTCTCTATGTAAATGCGGCGTTCTTATTTATGGGTTACACGTTCATCTTTCTGGTCGATGCACTCCGTATCATGGCGTAAAATTTGATCCCGCACAATCGACATTGGACTCGATATGTGTGTCAAACATCGGACAAATAATCGTAAATTCACGAATTAATGAACATGTCAAGGATATTAATTTTTCATCGGCGTTACGCATAATGCGCTTTAATTTTATGGGCCTCGGCTAAGAATCTCGGTGTACTCGCATTAAATTACAATGAAGTGATGTAATTTGGCGTTTCTTTTAATACCGACTAAGTGATAATAACTCGCAATGAAGGCACAGTGGCGAAACTTATTCGATAACGAATTATCATCCAGTGTCAACGAATGCAAATACAGTTTCAACATGAGATTCGCAACCGGCATTTCGCGAGGAGAAATTATCTGTGATATAATTGTTTAATTTTGATTAAGTCCGTGGACAAGTTTTAATGTCATGGTAAAAGCGACGTGTGACAATCGTGGCGTATATGGCAAAATCTGTGGCTGATTAAATAACATTTTGCCACAGGCTATGCCATATATGTTACAGTAATTGCTGCAAGTCACTTTTGTCCAAATTTCGTGGTTAAGCGGTGTACGGTTGGGTTCTCAGATACATTTTTTCCTTTGCACAGATCTTTCCCACAAGCTATATATTGTGCTAAATTAGCATATAAAGTATTAACTTTTTTCCTAAGTGGGATTTTAAATGCTTTTTATTGTCTTACATTGCTTACTTTCCATTTATGACTCTGGGTGTTACTTCGCGCAATTCTTTCCCACAAGTTATAAGTTATTCTAAATTAGTATATAAGGACCCAACATTTAATAAACATAGTGTACTGAATTTTTTCCAAACGGGAGTTTAAATACTTGTTACTGTTTTTAATTTGTTAATTTCCATTTATGATTCTGGGCATTACTTCGCGCAATTCTTTCCCACAAGTTATGAGTTATTCTAAATTAGTATATAAGGAACTAACTTTTGTTCAATAAACATAGTATACTAAATATTTTCCAAGCGGGGTATTAAATACCTGTTATTGTCATAGGACTGACAACGAAACGTTTTCAAAATACAAAATGTAAACAAACTTTGTTTTTATTTTATATTTACGTCCATTTTTATGCCCTTTGGACGTAAACAGACAATATTATTGTTTTTGTTTCTTTAATTTGACCTTCCAAATGTTTGCAAACACTATTTTTGTAGACAATATTAAAAACGTTTCATTCTTCAGTTCCATGTTATTGTCTTAAATGTTTTATTTTCTATTTATGATTCTGCTCGTTTCTTCGCGCAGATCTTTCCCGCAAATTATAAATTGTTCCAAACTATTATATAATGAGCCCGAACTATTAACACATGTAGTACACAGAAGTTCCTCCACGCGGGGGTTTCACATACTTGTTGTCGTGTTAAATTTGTTACCGTCCATTTAACTATTTAAGTGTACACGATTTCATTTGGGTTATTTTTATTGTCATCTCACGGAAGGCTCGGTTATATTTCCTTGCCGAATAACGTAATTTATACGGGTAATCACTTAAAAAATAAAGACTCGCATTTTTAGTCGGCGAAAACACATCTTGAAAAATTGGAGCTTTTTTTTAATATGTTGTAAAAACCCGCGATATACAACGGCTTGGCTTAAAAGCTGCTAATTATTCAGCGGAAAGCGGAAAGCGCTCAACTATTCAGCGGAAAACGCTCAACTCTTTTCGTTGTACAATAATTTGATAGCAACTGAGGCGCGAATAAAACATCTTGCCTAACCTCATTTATTTATATACAAACAGCAGTTGTTAAAGTTTAATGGGAATTACACGCATATCATAGAATATGAAAAAGCTGCGGGATTTGATGTTCGAATGAAAAATTAAAGAAACTGTGCATAAAAGGGGGAAGTTGGACGAATTTTTATTTATCATAACGCGCTAGCAATAATGTTATTCATTTTATATTTATGAAACTAGTAATTAAACGAACAACGTAATTTCTATATTTTTTTTTCTATTCGCTAGAATGAACATAACTTGTAACAAATTAAATACACTTTTACTGCTCTTTATAATTTTCTACTTGGGGTATATACATCTTTATCATTATTACAAGATAAAAAGAGATGTAACTATTACTCTTAAGATTATTGCGAAGATTTTTATCAACAAATGTTATTGAGTCCAACGATAACATTTACTAATACTAAAACTGATTTTTTAGTACAAATAAATGCCAAAATAGATTACACCTTTATCAAGGAAACCCGATAATTTGGGATTCCGGGAAATAAAACTACTTATCGGCCGATACAGGAAGTGGAATAATTAAAGTGCTCGAATTATATATTTAATGCGGTCCTAATTTAATGCCGTTAATATTGCATCGGAATATCATATCAAAGATGAATATATAAAATTGGAAAGGTATTTATTATTACCGAAGTAACTCAAAATTTTATCAAAATTCATCGCACTGTCTCTAGCATTACGAATTCTGTCGTCGGGACAAGGAACGCTCATGACTGCAAACTCTAAATTTTTAACATCAAAATTCCTTCCGATTTTTTTTCCGTGAAAAACTAAAAGGAAATATTTATTGTTAAAAATACTATGATTGCTGGCAGTCTTAATACATCGTGATTTATATGTAAACAGATTAGCAACATTTTTTATAATTTTTCTTACGCGATATATTAAAACTATTCAGGATTTATGATAAACATTTTTAATTATATTAATAAGTAATATTTTAATATTCAATATAGTGAATTTGACCCTAAGAAATGAATTTTGTTCACTCGCGCAAATCTTTCTCACAAGCTATATACAGTTATACATTAGTATATAAGGACCTAACTTTTATTACAGACAATAATTGTATATATTCTTTTTTTTTCAGTTACTGGGACTTTCATGGAACATTTTTGGTAAGTACATACATATAGGTATAAGTAAAATATTTTAAAAACATTTCAATACGTGCAAATGCGTTTAAATGTTGACAATAAACAGTTTCCCTAATAGTTAACAAAGTCCATACGATTCTACGTGTCAATTTTAGAAGGGCTTTAAATAATTTCAGCCATTCGGATTTCAAAATATTGTACACGTAACGTACCCTTAAAATGTACTGCACATTGGACGCATGAATATTTTCCAAACTGCGATAAAAATAATGGCGCATTTACAGTGCGAATCCAAAACAGTTAATTTAAAAGGTCTCAAAGCTTTCTTTCCAACTCAATGGAATAAATTCTTAACCACAGTTAAAAATAAATCAAAGCTCAAAAACCAACGAAACTAAATTCATATATGAACATTATGTTTTTCCCCCAATTCATATATGGACATATATGGCCATATATGGTTGATATATGGTAACAATTGAATTCAATACAAGGAAATCATTGAAACCATACAATGAAAAAAAATTTTTGAGTGCTTCCAATTCGATGGTAGAGTTGATGAAGACATAGTTCAAACAACCATATTTGAGTTAAATCTCCCATATTCATACAGTTGAATTGACTCGATATTCAAATTGAATAATTGAAATTAGTGAAATGATAGTCGATGTATATCTCACGTTACGAAACAGTGACGTTGCCGCAGTGGTTTAAATTTTGACTCCATGTTAAAATATCTACCTTCTGAGTTCAAATCTTAGCCAAGGCGAGATTATGAAAAGATTTTTCTATAAAATTATAAAATAAAATATTTTTCCTTACCAAGTATACATAGAGTTAATTAAACTCAAAAGATATTATATTTGTATTAATAAAATGAGCTAAGTCAAATTATAAACAAGCTTGATTGTATTTGACTCAGAAAACGACTTGATTCAACTCGATTTGACTTGATTCAATATAGCATTTTTTACAGTGTAAATGGCTAGAATTTTTTTAATTTCCTATATAAACTTGTTAACACATATATGGACCATGTACGTCTCATTTTTAGGGGAAGAAATTCATTAAAATTGGAACGTGGAATCCCCTAATGGAGCGTGTAGTATTATCTTGAAGCGTAATATTGATTTCGCGTAAAGTTATTCACTTTTTTGCCCCGGAATGTGCGCTGATAATTAAAATTCAAGGGGGAAAAAAAGGAGAAGAAAAGCGCATTATTATTCGCGCATCGGATGATTACGATGAATTATGTAGAATGAAATGGGAAACAAGGTGGAACGGAACGGAGATGGCGACGGTCATCGGCGTGTCAAATCAGTCGCCTTTATAAACAGTTTAACGGGCTCGCAACCCTTTGAAGTGACGCGGCCGTTAAAGTTCGATAAATCACTCGGCACTTTCTCCCCGTTGGGGGTCCATTTCGTTTACAATTTTCACGCAAGACAGCGGACCGTCCAATTCCCCGCGGTGAAGTTCTTTGCGCGAAACCGGGACGCGCACTTTAACGAGCCCGCGTTGCGTCGCATCGACGCAGTCAAGAACGGGACAATCGATCACCGCCGTTAAAAGGCAGAAAATTAGATTTCGCCGGTAATTTGCAATAGTCCGCTTAAATTTAATTTGGATCGTATTTTTATCGCTAAACAAACAACTTTAGCGTGGCGCGCTCTCGCTGAATTTTCGATACGACGGGGCTCGGGGAAAATATGCCCGCGGAATGAAAATTCCGCGATTCCGCTTTTCGGCCCGGGTCATTTTCGCCGGCGCAAATTATTCATTTAGTTTACGCGCGCGGGGTGACCGTAGGAGGCTTTTGCGTCGTTTAATTTTATGCAGCTTGGATGTTTTTTAAGGGAAATGAATATTAAAAAAAAATAGTAAAAAATGCTGGTCGAAAAACGATTCAACGTTAACAATTATTGTGTTTTTTAAAATGATAATTGTTGACATTTATGTTAACTTCGGTTGGTTGATGTTTTAACTATTTTTTTAATTATATGACCAATTTGTTAAAGGAAATGTATGTTACTTTACTAATATCGGTGAATGGAAGAATTTAGGCCACGCCTCTTTTGTATTTACTCGCTACTAGGTGGCGGCGTAGAGTGGAAGTGATGTGAAGTGACTGGTGAGTAGTAACCGGTGACTAGTGACCAGTGATTATTGACTAGTGATTAATGACTGGTGACTTATGACTGGTGACTTATGACTGGTGACTTGTGACTGGTTAGTAGTGACCGCTGACTAGTAACCGGCGAGTAGTGAACGGTGACTAGTGACCGGTGAGTAGTCACCGGGAGTAGTGATTGATAACTAGTGACTGGTGAGAAGTGATCAATGAGAAGTGACTCATTACTGATAACCGGCGTGTAGTGATCAGTGACTAGTGACTAGTGACTAGTGAGTAGTGACCGGTGAGTGGTGACTTATGACGAATAACCAGGAAATAGTGATCGGTGACTAACGACTGGTTATATATCTTTAAAATACTATGTCCCATAATTCATTCTATAAATGTACACGCGTATCCTCCACTCATTATAAAACATAGTGGTATCCATTAATAAATTTCTTTCAGTCTACGAGCAAAGTAAACACGATAATCGAAACTTGAAATGTCTTCGGCATTTATACGTATTCCGACGAAGCATCTCAAACGTTCAATCAAATTAATTTAATAGCAAAGTTTTTTGATATCAAATATCCCGTTTATAATTTTTCATATCGCACGCTTTTCAAAGTACAGTCTTGTTCCTAAACAACGCGAACTGTAACCTGATCTCCGTCTGTACCAATTCAATATACGATATTTTCATGATATTCACATAGCGCGATTTACATATTCTTTATACTTCCTCCAAAATTTATTTGCATTTTGTTAGACATTTATTATTTCAGCATCGATCAGAATTCGCGTTTTATAAAAAGCTTGATTCCGCGAAATATTTCCTTTTATCTTTGATTGATACGACAATCGATTTATATGAAGTGGAATATCTATTTATGATATCGATGTGCAAAAGAATCATCTTATTTGTTTACTTTAACTTCTTGTTACATCAATTTCAAGTTTCAAAGTAAGACACTGTCCAGGGTTCAAATCCAACATTCAAGTTATCCTTCAAAAATATATTTCGGTAATTAATCATTCTATTATAGATATTTATTTGTATGTAATCATATATAATCGATCCAGATTTATTATATGTCCAATATTAAAACATAATTCGTAATACTGAAGAACTTTCTTCGCTCTTAACTTAGACGAAGTTGCTTAAAAAGTGTCATACTTCAAGACGTTTCGTGGTTCAGTATATTATATCTACAACTTTTAATGGAGCTGAAGAGCAGGACGTTTTTAAAACGAAAAATGTAAACAAACAGTGTTTTAAACGTACAATGTTTATAAACATACAATGTTTGCAAACAAGCAATGTTTATAAACATACAATGTTTGCAAACAAGCAGTGTTTGTAAACGTACAATGTTTATAAATATATACAATGTTTGTAAACTTTTGAAAGGTCACGTAAATAAAAAACAAATCGTTTCATCTTTTTCATTCAAAAAATGGTATTAAATTTAAAACAAAAACAAAGTTGTATACGTTATAAATTTTGGAAAGCGTTTCATTTTTCAGTCCCATTAATTTTTAACAACTTTCTGAAGCACGCGTATTCGTATCCCAGTTTTAATTTTTTTCCCCCCACCCTAATTACCTTCTCTCATTATTTTCAATGTTTAATTGCGACTGTTTATTTCAAGTGCATTTAATTTGATACATTCAAAAAGCCCGCGGTTTTATATTGAAATGTTCATTACTGCAAAGTAAGGGAAACATCTTGACAGCTCGGTCTGCTTTCATGATTTCTCGCGAAGCTTTAACCGAGGGCAAACATTGACCTTTATTGCATTGTCATTAAACGCTCAAAACTCGATATTAACGCGGGTCCAGCTTTGACGTCCACTATATCGAACGCGTGCCGCGGTCTAAGTGCACTTATTTATATCGAAGTGCCCGGGTACTAATTACTCGTGTTTTAATTTAAAATAAACTTCCGAGTATTCGGCGAATTATTTTCATCATAATTCAAAGTAAACAAAGTGACCGTCATTGAGGCGGGTATAATAGTTTATATTACGTAAAAAAAAGTAATAAATTAACGTGTAATTTATTACGAACGTTCGTTAATTGTTATACGATGGAATAATTTAATTTTTTGCACGCAATTATGTAAACATTAAAATGCACCCTTAAGTTTTTTTTAGCCACTTTAAAGTTCAATAAAATTCATCGTAATACATCTTGTTTTTTCATTTTTTTTAAGCTTGACAAATGCAACGAAATGTGTTTAAAGGTAAAGAAATAATTGTCTTTAAATAACAGAGCTGTTGATTTAATATGCAAGATATGTAATCGATATGCATAAATTATGAATCAAATTTCTTGAATAAACGGAAGTTTATGTACGTTTATAATATTGGCATTTAATCGACGTGTCCATTTTTGAGACTATATCTGTCGGAAAGCGAATTGACTAGATTATAATGGTGGGTACGTTCAATTGGGAGCTACTCGAAGGAGCTCAACCGATTTCAATATTGGAGTGTAATTTTAATGGTACGTTGCTTGACACAATGTCCGATAAGTTTGAGGAAAGTTGTCGTACGATCTGTAGTGAATATTGTTAAAAACTGATTTTTATTAAAGTTGGATTTGAATGAGAATAAAAACGATAGAAGTACTTTCAGACTTTCCCTATACGTCAAGTTTTGAAGTAAATAACGAAGCGTGATGTAATAGCGATATTAAAATATTCATGAAATATATTAGATTATGAAAGAATTGGGATTGCTGATTTTGCGTCATTTTTGATAATAAATTTTGTACACGGTAAACCGAATAAGAATTGCTACTATATTTTATGATAAATAAGGGAAAAATGTTGGTTCATAGTATTTTATTATCCCCATGTAAAAATATAATGTAGTAATATAAAAATAAATTACTACATTATATTTGAATAAACGCAGTAAGTTGATACCCGGCTGGAAATTGACTGGATACCAACTGGATACAATGTTGCGTAACCACTGGATTTGGCGCGTTTCCAGCCTTTTAAAACGACTGGCAGAAATTATGCTGGATCTTCCAGCTCTCGCAATCTGTCATTCCTTAAAGTGTCCCATACCGACTCGACTGTTCCAAAAATAACTCGATTAGCCACTCCCTACTTTACTAAAACTTACTCCCATATACATTTGGGAAAACACTTCACTTTCGGGAAGCTTATCATCAGCGCCATCTATTGGAATAAATACTAGATAACGGTTTTCTGCCAGCAGTTTCAAACGGTTAATAATACTCGAAACTTAGGCGCTTATCTAACTTTGTATCCAACTGTCGACTAACCATCATGATATCCATAAGACAATAAGCACAAGTCAATAGCCAAAAGTTAATAGTGGCAAATCTATAGCCACAAGTCAATAGTCATAAGACCGTAAGCCCAAGTCAATAGCAAAAAGTCAATAGCCAAAAAGTCAATAGTCAAAAGTCAATAGTGGCAAATCTATAGCCACAGGTCAATAGTCATAAGACAATAAGCTCAAGTCAATAGCAAAAAGTCAATAGTCATAAGACCATAAGCCCAAGTCAATAGCAAAAAGTCAATAGCCAAAACTCAATAGTCATAAGACCATAATCCCAAGTCAATAGCAAAAAGTCAATAGCCAAAAGTCAATAGCCAAAAAGTCAATAGCCAAAAGTCAATAGTCACCACTCGTGCTATCCAGTTGATATCCAACCATTTCCTAGCCCTCAACCAGATGTCCCAAGTAACCCACGATAATTTTTAACAAATTCCATGTTAAAAATCATTATCCCAGAAACGGAAAACATTCCTTCCCCTTCAAATGTCATATTATTTCAAGCAATTATTATTTATTTTTGACCAGAGGCTCATCCCTAAACCCGGATCCCTTAAGCTAAATCCAAGTTCGTTGTTCCTTCATCACGTTAATTGATTTCTTAGCGGCAAAGCCGCGAATGAGAGGACCGCCGCGCGTAACACCTGTCGCACATTCCCGATTCAATGGATGCATGTACATTCGTCAGCGCGCGACCCCGCCGAGCAATCACTTAATTGATCCGGAGCAAAAGGCGAGCGATACTTAAGTATTTTGCCGGGGGGGGGGGGGATAATGATTAATCCCGGACCGACCTCCCCGCTTCCCGTAAACTTTTAACGCCGCGTTAACCGGCGCGCCGATAATTGAATTCGTCTTTTTCCTCGTCGCCATAAAAAATCATTTCCCGGTCGATTAAACAATCGCTTCCAATTTTCCGCCGGCGCGCCAATTACGTTTCGATTTTGGGGCAAATTTTGACAAAAGCCCAAACGCCGAGCAATTTTTACGAGCGTCCAGGGGGGGGGGGGTTATCACCCGGGTTAAAATAGTCGCCCCCCTCCCTCCCACCGACGTCTTGCCGTAATAAATTGAATTTGCGTTACATAAAGCGTTTTACAAGCACATAATAATTTGCAGCTTAAAATGCCTTTGATGTAATGGAACGTGATAATTTATAAAGTGTCTTCTGTGCCGATGCGAGGGCGCTTACCAATTAATCAATATTTGTTTATTATGTACACGGTTGGCCCCGTGACTTTGTGTGTCTTGGCGCGGCTCGAGTCGCAGTTTCGCGAAAATCAGAATCGCTCGCGGTTGCGAATTTAAATGAGGTTTATTTTCGGACGGTTGTATCGCGCTTTGTTTCGGCTGGCCGTTAATAAATTAAAATGATCGATTGTAACGCAATCGTTCGTGCTATCTTGAGAAATTGTTCCGGGTGATGCTGGGTATTTACCGCGTGCTTACGACCAATGGTAATTGATTTATGCGTGCAGTTTGTTGTTATTTATGAAATTCGTTCGTTTTACCCGGTCTAAATGGGTGCGATGAAGTTTGGGGCCTCTGATTGGCCAGTTTCCTTACGCTAAGGAGACATCGAAAACTGTTCCGAAGAAGGAATCGATAGTTACAATATTTGTAACCATCGATATTTATAGCTAGTCGAAAAATCAAAGACTAGTTATAGTAAATATGAATACTAGTTAAATTCAAATTTAGGTTGTGATAATTAAATTAACAGGTGGATTAGTTGCCTTTGGCCCGAATATAACAATCTAATTTAATAAACAGAATTAGATCGGATTAGTTCTGATTAATTCGACCTAATTATCTAATACTAATGACCAAATATCTAAAAATTTGAGAACTTTTATATTATATTAACCAAGATACTTAGTACGAGCTAAATTTTACCAATTGATTGATAACTTTAAATGTAATAAGGCGCGAGTGGTGACTATTGACTGATAATTGGTGAATAGTGATTCGTGTATAATGACCGGTGACTATTGACTTGTGGCTATTGATTTGCGACTAAGAATCTGCGACTATTGACTATTGACTTTTGGTTATTAACTTGTGCTTATTGTCTTGTGACTATTGACTTGTGACTCTAGATTTACGACTATTGATCTGCAACTATTGACTTTTGGCTATTGATCTGGTACTATTGACTTTTAGCTATTGAATTGTGACTGTTCACCTGTGCTTATTATCTTGTGACTATTGATAGGTGACTATTAACATGTAGCTATGAAATTATAACTAGTAACTAGTGACTGATGACTCATAACTAGTGTACAACTATTATATTTATACACAATATTATATCATATTACAAGGGAACACCATAAATACACGCAAATCCCCAAGTTACTACAAAACATAGTAGCAATTATTAATAAATTTCCCTCCCTGTACAATTGAATTTTCATTCGAAAAATTCGTAATTATTTACGCCGCCCGAATACGTGTGACGTTTTAACTAACTGGGTTGAGTCGATACGTCGTAAACTTACCGCGCGAATTACGAATGAATGGACAAATGCAAAGTGTGCAACTGCAATCTCATTACGTGCAAATATCGGTTTTAATATCATCCCACTTGTCTACCTGTGCGCGTATGAGTAATGGCCATATGATAAATAACGCCATAACAGTTAATGTAGATATTATTGTTATCTAGCAGCGCGGATCGCCAATCGTACCGCTCGCGCGTACCGATAATTCCGCGGGGTGGGGGGGGGGTGGAAGATATTTTTATCCCTATCAATCATGCACACTTTTTGTCATTCTTCTTCTGATTGTAAATCGATACTCGACTCGTAGAAACGGCCGTTACAAATCCTGCTCGGATGCGATTAACAACTCGCATTGTCATCGACGCGACTATCGCGTTTACGCAACTAATTGATTAGGTTTATCTGGACGAAAGACGTGGCCGCGGCTCTTCGCTAGGTTCGCGCATTAGTCACAATTGTGATTGCCGATTGAATCATTGCCGCGAATAGAGATACTAGATCGATAAGCGATTTATCCATCTCGACACCACTTTTACATTAAATTCCAACGGATGAAATTAGAAATCTCAATTAGATAACAAGAACTCAAACAAGTCATAAAGAAAGAGAGAGAGAGAGAGAGAGAGAGAGAGAGAGAAATGTCGCCGCTTATTTATAATTTGAATTCCTCACTCGGAGACCTGTCCGTGTGTTATCCAAGAACTTTTCAATTCCAAGCTTCAATTTAAATTTGTTTTCGTTGTCAAATTGAGATTAAATAAAAGTGAATTGACCATGGATCTATGATTTTACTCAAACAATCAGGGATTCTTGAGAATACGTTTTTAACGTGCAGTGAATAACGCTTTTTCGATGAATGATAATTTGTAACATCAAGTTTTGGATTCCGTCTAAAGAGTAATTAGTATTAGTGTAGGAAATAATAAAACTTTGGATTGATTGGTAAACATTTAAACTCTGTTTGGTTATGAACTCTTAGATCGCGATTTCGATTCTTATTGGTATTAATATTGTTTTTTTATTTTTTGCTCAATTCAGTTTCTTGGTTCAAAACACCCCCCTGCCTCATAGAACATATTATCTATCTCTTTTTTTTTGGAACACCTGGTGCATTGGAGCGTTCCGACTCGTCGTACGTCATATTATCATGCAGACTTGAACGACGAGTTCGAACACTCTACAGTTTGTTAAAAGGAGAAATTTTGTGGGAGAAAAACTCTGCCTAGGAATACCCGGTGTATTGGAGTGTTCTGACTCGTCGTACGGATCGTCACACGATTACGTAGGCTCGAACGACGAGACCGTGCATTCCACACCATCTCTTTCAACATAAGTAGACGAAATTTTTTTTATTTTACTGAAAAATGAAACATTTTCAAAATACAAAATGTAAATAAACTTTGTTTTTGTTTTGTATTTACATCCATTTCTAAGCCCTTTGGATGTAAATAAACATTATTATTGTTATTATTTCATTAATTTGACCTTTCAAATATTTACAAACATTGTTTTCTTTATGTACTCAAGTCTAAAAACGTTTCATTCTTCGGTTCCATAATTTTTTTATATTTTTATTATAAAATGCAATACTTATTGGACCTGCCTAAGACCAACGAACAGACACAAAAGACAACTACTTCGGTGACCATGGCACGAGCTGTGGCACAAGTTTTATCTACGAACAAAGCCACGAATGATGTTTTTACGCGAGTAACAAAGTTTTTACAATTAAGCATATAAATAAATAATGTTTGTAAACACTCGAGAGGTCAAATTATCAAAATAAAAACAATAATATTGTTTGTTTACATCCAAAGGGCATAAAAATGGATGTAAATACGAAACAAAAACAATGTCTGTTTACATTTTGTATTTGAAAAACGTTTCATTTGTCAGTACCTTCCATACCGGATGTTTAATTATGGCTTTGTAAGATGGATTTCCTAAAAATGAAAACGAGGGCAAACCTCGCGGATTTATAAGCAGGATGCGGCGCGCGCGCCTGCCGATAATTATTATTTGATATTCGGAAATTAAATTTGAGCATTGACACCGTCAATGCTCCGCTGTAACTTTTCTAAATTCAATTTTACTTTCATTTGTCCCGCGGGGATAAATCGCGGCCAATGGACAGGGCGATTTGGGCGACGGAAAGGTGCGCTTTGACGACTTATCCGCGTTGTAAATAATTGTCGACAAAACAATCGGCTCGTAAACACGGCGGGGTTTCGGTAATGAATTCCGAGTGGTTCAATGATTAATAGCATTTTCCAATAATACGCCGCCAAAGATAACTCAAGCAAATTCGATTTGATGCAACGTCGGCATCACTCGGAAATAAATGTTATAACGCGGCAGTCGTCTGAATAAAATAAATTTTTTAATAATCCCGCTAATTCATCCTTCGAAAAGTTTATCGATCGGCCGGTTCAATATTTATATTTGACGTGTTGCCAGATTCCGCGCGATTGACACACAAACTTTTTTACTTTCGAACTGCGCGCTTAAATTCATCCCGGGCAGTCAATGTAATTAAGACATTGGCGAATCAATTTTCGCGCTCATTAATATAACCCAATTAGGGGCTTGTAAATTACATTGTGGTTTTTGGTCAATATTTTATGTAATATATATAAATAAAGGAATTGGAATCAAAGTGCCATAAAGAAGGGTGCGAAAAAATTGAAAATTTTGCGTCATTGGATCGGATGGAAAAATATTCTTTGGAACGCATTGAAAGAAAACTCGGAATATAAGGGGAAGATTCTGGAATTTTCTGTAAAATTTGCTTTAGTTTCGCAAAATTTTGACACATATTTTACAGATGTAAAATTCAACATGTATATGGTATATATGTCACGTATATGATTTTCATCGCATAAATGTCCCATATATGCTAACATATATTGGACATGTATATTACATATATTGGTCATATAAACAACATAAGTGTCTCATATATGAGGCATGTATGGGCCATGCTTTTTAACATGTATGGGTCATATATGGATTATAGATACGACTTATGTGGGTCATATATGAGACATGTGGGTCATATAAGAGTCATATAGGTATATATTGGCCATATATGAGACATATATTAGTCATACATGGGTCATATATAGGTCATATATTGGTCATATATGAGACATATATGCGATATATATGGGGTATATGAGGCATACATGGGGTATGTATATGTGAGGCATACATAGGGTATATATGCGACATATATGGGGTATATATGAGGCATATATGGGGTATATATCCGACATATATGGGGTATATATGAGGCATATATGGGGTATATATCCAACACATATGGGGTATATATGAGGCATATATGGGACATGTAGCACATATGGAGCATATATATATAGCATATTTGGCTACATATATATGCTACATATACATATAGCATATTTGGACCATATATAGTTTACATATGGCAAACATACATGTCCCCTACATAAATTTTTACCCGAGCAGAATAATGTTAAAATAAACAATATGATTACGAAGTTGAAATCTAATTTTTTGCTTTCGTTTCTTTACCCTTCATAAAAATATTATAATATAGAAGCGAATGAATTTAATTAATTTATTTACATATACATATACTTTAGTTTCAAATTAATATTTTAAATGCATAAAAGCGCATTTCATGATATTCCCATGATAAAGTTTCGGTAATCAAATGTAGACGTCTGTATTCTGTCATTTTTATTTTATATTATATGGGACATAAAAAAAAAGTACGATCAATATCAAGTAAAACTGGAATTAAATAAATCGCGGTAATCAGTGGAATATTTTATAATTCATTATTCGTGTTTCAACCGAAAAGTGAAAACAATTTCCGAACGTCAGTAACGACTTTTTCTCCCCCCCCCCCCCTCTTGCAATGTTTTGCTCGCATTTTTTTTTTATACTCGATACAATTTCGAAATGTTTCGTAAATGCAGCAAAATATTATATATCGGGCTTCATTATGTGCGGAATAACTTGCGCGTCGTAAATAGCAAAAATGTTACTATTTTATTCTCAACTTGAATATTATTATGGTAACCGTAAAGTATCACAGGAGTTTGAAATGCAAAGTATAAGCGATGATGCGATTTGCAATAATCGTAAACAATTATTCGATCTTTCATACAAATAAACGGATTACATAAGCGTGCTTTTATTTATTTCGCTCGTTTCATTTATTTACTTATTCATTATATTCAACGTATTGCTTGTGACTTGCACTTCGAATACTGTTTGATAATAAATTTTTTAAATGATAATTAAAAAGCGCCTGTTAACCTTTCCCGTGAACATAAGGGGGAAAAAAAAGCTGTAAAATATACTCGATTTTTAATCAACCAGGTGGGATAAAAAATTACAAGTTTTATTGGGAAAATTACACGGAGAAAAAAGAAACGTCGAAATTATTGTTTTTTTTTATACTAATATAAGGATAATTTAAGTAGAAGTAAATATTTTTCTACCATAAATAATATTAACGTTTATAAATTATTAAATATGTCACTTAAAATTGCTTTTGTGGTTATCATTTTTACTATTTTCAGTAGTAAAGATTGTCACTTTTCGGGAATACTCCGAATCAATGTAAAAATCAACATATGTACGGCATTTATGCGGTATATATGTTGCAAATATGTGACATATATGTCATACAAAAATTATTTCCACATCATAAGTGTCCCATATATGTTACACCATGTAAAAATTAACGTATATGATACATATATGTCCCTATATGTTACATGTCCCTATATGTTACATATATTGTCCCTATATGTTACATATATTGTCCCCTATATGTTGCACATGTCCCCTATATGTTGCACATGTGCTTATATGTTACATATATGTCCCCTATGTGTTGCACATGTCCTTATATGTTACATATATGCCCCCTATATGCTGCACATGTCCTTATATGTTACATATATGTCCCCTATAGGCTGCACATGTCCCTATATGTTACATATGTGTCCCTATATGTTGCACATGTTCCTATATGTTATATATATGTCCCTATATGTCCCTTCTGTTACTTATATGTCCCTATATGTTACATACATGTCCCTATATGTCCCTATATGCTACATATAAGTCCCTATACGTTACATATAAGTCCCTATATGTTGCCACATAAATTCTTATTCAGGAAATTATTGTAAAACACAATCGATGCCTGCAAATTTACGACAATTTGTCAGCAATAAATAACACCACCTTGCCCGTGGCGCCACCTGCGAAAATTAGCGTTTGGCCGCCCCCTTAAGAAAATTGGTTGATGTTAAAAAATTGCGAGGCATCACTGCTCTATTCCGGCCAAGTTATGATACTTTGAAAAGTCGATAATTTGTCGAAGCCAAGGTGGCTCTATCTCCCCCCCCCCTCCCCCCCTCCACCAACAGTGTATTAACGTCGCTCGCGCACTTGATTCAACTTTTTTTTTTCTCTCTCCACCGTACGCGGCGAGCATTCATCGATAATGAAATCGAAATACAAATTGTAACTTATTATCATTTTTGAATTGCGATAAAAAATGATAATATTGTTTCGGGAATTTCGCGAAAATTTTGCGAAATTCGAACGCCCGCAATTTATCGCGGCTTCCTTTTTTTTTCGTTGAACTTACGATAACATTAACTTTCTCCCGCGTAATTGATTAATTTGCGTTGCAATTTGGCGTTAAAAAATCGCCGGGGCGAGAGATAATTGGGAGCGCGGGAAAAAAAGTCGCGCATCCTACGTGAGATTTGATCGGGTACGCGGCTCGCAGGTGACAGCGCGAGCCGGCCCTCGGAAGCGCGAAAATATTTCCCGCGCTTTGTCACAAAATTGCGTCCAAACGTGGACAAAAGTTTAATAAAGCGGCGTCATTTTTATGGGCAATCGGCAGCGCGTCCGCTATTTTTACAGGCAATATATTTTTTTTTTTAATTTTATTTATTTATTTTTTTGTTTTTTTTTTGCGAAAATTTCATTCGCCCCAAATTTAATTTAAACGTAATATTATAACGCGAAAAATGGCATTTATTAAAATGCGAATTTTCGTTTGACTCGTTGGCTGCGTTGTTTCAAATAATTTTCCTTACAATGGTGAAATTTTTACGGTGGTAAACATAAAAATTGTTATTTTTCATTTATATCAACGTACTTGATTTTCAATTGTTACACTTTTTAACTTAAAATGTTTCAATATTGATTTAAATTTCAGTCTCACAGATTTAGCCACTTATGTATAAATCAACATGTATAGGACATATGGAGTATATATGCGACATATATGGGACATCTGGGGGTATATTCGCGGCATATATGGGACATATAGGAATATGTAGGCAGCATATATGGGACATATCGGGGTATATAAGACATATGGGACATATATGGGACATATGAGGGTATATACGCTGTATATGTGGGACATATGGGGGTATATACGTGGCATATGTGGGACATATCGGGGTATATAAGACATATATGGGACATATCGAGGTATATAAGACATATGAGACATATATGGGACATATGAGGGTATATACGTGGCATATATGGGACATATCGGGTATATAAGACATATATGCGGCATATATGGGACATATCGAGGTATATAAGATATGTGGGACATATATGGGACATATGGGGGTATATACGTGGCATGTATGGGACATATCGGGGTATGTAAGACATATATGTGGCATATATGGGACATATCGAGGTATATAAGACATGTGGGACATATATGGAGCATATATGGGACATATAAAAGTCGTATTGCGCGTCAAAGTGTTATTCCCTATGCCACAGGTTTTGCCACATTTGCCACGTATGGCAGGTTTGCCAAATGTAACTTTCCTTATGACACTATGACGTTTTCATACGAATTTCTTTTCAAGCAAATTTTCCATGCGAATTTCTTTCGCGCGAACTCTTCGGTGAACCGTTTCATCGCCAAAAATAAGCAATTATATATAAAGTTGTCTAAAATTGTCAAAATGGAATTAAAATGGCAGTATTAATTTCGGCTCGAATAGAAGTTTCCGGCTTTAGGACATTTAATTTGTATTGAACCAAATATTGTCACTAAAGTTGGAACTGTAAAAATGAGTGAAATGGCTTTCAATAAAAATAACATTATTATTCGCTAAATTGTACATGGCGGCAGTATAACAACGAATTAAATCTTAAATTAGTGGAGTGAATGTGATTGTCCATGCACAGATTGCGCATAAAAATTAATTACAAAAGATAATTGCCCCTTGTTTGTAATTTTAGTGAACTTGAACAATTTAATATTCCGATGCTTTAAAAGCAGATTTAAATGTGCGCCAAGTTTTTCATAATCAATGATTGCGAGCATTATTTTAGCTGATTTGCGTTAATGCATCGCCCCGTTTCTTTGTCCCGAGCACATTTTGACATAATATAGTTAATAATATAATTACTCATATAAAATGTAATTTTTCGTATTCACTAAATACTTTATAGTTGCAATTCTGTAATAAAATACCAGCTCTCTGTTAAACATTTTCAGTGGTACATTATTAATTATGAAATTGCGCTTATCATTTGGCTAAGGAAAAAAAAATTGGACCATTAGTCGAAGTTCACGAGCGATTAACGTAAGACTTGATCTTGCAAAATTTCTCCTCATTTGTTCAGCAGTTTATATATATGTATATATATATATATATGTTTTTCCTTAATCCATATATGGCCATATATATGATAATGCATGGTCGATATATGGCAGTAATTGATATAATACTCTAGCCATATATAATGAGAAAAAAGGATATAGGATTGATAATTAAAATCGTTTGGTTAAAGACATTTAGTTGGAAGAACCAAATTTATTGTTTCAATAAGAAATATTTCTAGGTATAGTAACTAAAAAATATATTTGGAACAACATATTTGGTTATTTCAATTAAAAAATTTGGTCAGTTAAAAAAGAAACAAATTCTTGGTTACCACAACCAAACATTTTTCTCAGTGTATGGTTTCAATCATTTCCTTATATTGAAATAAATTTTTACCATATATCACTCATATATGGCAGTATATGGAATTATGAGAAAAATATATATCCAGATATGAAATTGTTGAAACATACATGTCCATATATGACATAGTTAAAACATATATAACATAGTTGAAACATATCTATGTTTCATTGCTACTAGGGTCTAGTGAATATTAGGGATATTATATTTTTAAGAAAAATACATATATGTCCATATATGAATTTTGTATTTTTTGATATGAAATTGTTAAAACATACATGGAGAAAAAAATATAGGATTCATAACTAAAACCGTTTGGTTAAAGACATTTAGTTTAAAGAACCAAATTTATAATTTCAATGACAAATAATTTTGGTTGCAGTAACTAAAACACATATCCTGACCAACATATTTGATTATTTCAACTAAAAAGTTTGGTCAGCTAAAAGAAATACAAATTTTTGGTTACCACAGCCAAATTTTATTTTAACTATAGTATTTGCATTAGTTAGTTATTCTTATAATGTATATACACTTTAATATAGTTACAAAAACTATGAAACTGAGTTACAGTAACTATATTCTATAGTTAATATATCATTGGTTGGTCGATATATTCTATAGTTAATATATCATTGGTCAAATAAAACATTATAATAGTTAAATTAAACATATCGCCCTCGAGAAATTTGACTAATAATTTTATGGTTATCGCGATAACTAATCGCGCAGATCCAGTTATTTCACACGTAACTATTTCTTTTTTCTTAGCGTATTTTCGCAACGCTTTCGCGTCTGGAAATGGCCGTAAAACCTGATGACGCGAGGCTGCAAGATATCGCCACCTGTTATGATTGTTTTAATTGATCGATGGTGTTAATCGACGGTTTTTCCCGCGGGGATTACGTGTAGAAGTACGCGGCGCGCGATGGTCCCCATCGTGGCAAAAAAGTGAGTCGTTGAAAGAAGAAGAAAAAAAAAAAGTTACACGCAAACTGCATCATACGGATGCTAATACCGCTGTTAAATCGTCTTGCGGTTGCGCGCGAGTCTTATCATTTTTCACCCGCCCCTCTTTCCTTTTTTCTTTTTTTTTTTCACGTTTTATATTACGATTTCGTTCGGCGAATACTTTCTACCCCCTCCCCTTCCCTTTGTGACAATGATAATTTCGTTAAAGTTGCCTCGCTCTCAAAGCCAAAGGTCACCAGATGAGCCGTATTGATGATTATTTGGAACATCTCGAGACCTCTCGCTGTTTCTCCGAAATTAATTTCAAACGCAAAGATAAAACGCATTGCAAACAAATGTATTTGAATTCAAATGGAAGAAAAGATATTTCGTAATAAAAGAGAAAAATATTAATAGTCGTGTGATGATTAGCAAAGGAGAAAAAAAAAGTTGATTAAGAAAAACGTTGGTTTCGGCGAAGAAGGGGAAAAAAATTGTTTATGCTTTGTTCGGACGAAATAATATTTATGCTCGAAAAAAAATGGTATTCAGTTAATGCTGTAAATAGCATTGAAAAGTTATCGCTTTTATTAAGATACAATAGACATACCGTAGTGTTTGATCCCGGAATTGTTTGCAATGAAATGTTGAAAGGTTTAATGTTTTTAATATTCCAAAAATATACTGCAAATATTTTACGAGTCACTTGTAATAATATTTTTGAAAAAAATTGCTGAAGTTATTGCAAAATTATTATAAATAATAATTATATTTTTTGTGTTACAGCGCAGCCCTATCTTAGTGACGTCATGATGTAGTGCCACGGGAAAGCAGTGCCGCAGTAACGATCCAGTCGGTGAGTGAATATTAATGTAAATTCATGAATATTTTCAAATTAATATTTATTTGTTCTTATAAAAGGATTTAAAAAGCAACATGAAAGTTCCCTAGTAAAAATCAAACATATATGGTCCATATATGGATTAAGAAAAAACATATATGATCATATATGGATTAAGAAAAAACATATATGATCATATATGGATTAAGAAAAAACATATATGTTCATATATGGATTACGAAAAAAATTTTTTTCTTTATCCTATATAATCCATATATGAACATATATGTTTTTTCTTAATCCATATATGAACATATATG